>CATQFL010000149.1:0-85000 GCA_956483635.1 Panzeria rudis
GCTATATGTTCTCTCCGCTCTCACCTTGAACCGGTGTTGCCAGTAAAATTTCGTCTCATCTCGGCAATATTCTCGAATTTGTTATAAATATCATTAATTTGTTTTTAGTAAAACAAATTTTGTTACAAGCATTTTAAATACCTATTCTAGAATTTCTTTTATAATGTTAAAGTTTTTTAATTAAAAAATGTACGGACTATTACCAAAAATTACTTCTTTTATTCTTCTATTATATTGCGAAATATATGTTTTGTTATAAAAGGTATCAACTATTTTTAAATAAGTACATATACAAAATTAAAAAATACACTTTAGAAAGCATTTATGATTGTAGAAAACATATTAAATTCCTATGAAACGAAGAAAAAAGTTGGTAGGGAAAATTTTTTATTTGGCAACGCTGATTCTAAATAGCTCAGTTAATGTTTTTAACTCTCTACATTGTAGATAAAGAATAAAAATAAATAAGAGAATAACAAAGTGCCCATGGGCGGCATTTTGCCTTTCCTTGATTTAAAGGCACTGTGTAAGCGAGCAGAAATATATTTTGGTTCGTGTCACTTCTGTGTATTTTGTGGTATAGTCATCGGCGAATTGATACAACAAAGTAAACTTTTGTTCAAGCAATTGTTAAAACAAATTAACAACTTTAGATTTAAATGTTTTAAATTTATTTACATAATAAATACAAGGATAATTCACTACAGGTGAACTTGTAAACACAGCTGTTAACTTTTTTTAACATACGTAATTATTCATGGTCGGATATCAAAATACACTATTTGCTTTGTGAGTTTGAGTACGAACAATGAATTTACAAAAACAAAATGCTTGTGGTTTTTGTTACATGTTGTACTTATTTTATTAGTGAGATTACCCGGTATGAATTTGCCTTGAATAAATAAGAAACATAAAAGCAAAGGGATACACGTGCAAAAACGAAAATTCTGAGTAATTAAGCTTCAACGTTTATTGTTCCCATGCATTTTCATACATAATATGTTTGGTTTCTTATACATACCGCCTCTTGAGGTCACCGTACAGGTGTGAATTGTTGTAGAGTAATAGATATTGGTATTAAGTGTTGATTCGTGCATATAACTCAATTTTTTTTAGTTTTGGCAGTTGTATCCCTTTGCTTTTTACCCCCTCAAATATATGTATAAAGAAAGTGGTAGTTGCTTGAACAGTCAGCTACATTGATAACACCATCTGTTAACCATTCGCCACGGCCGATATGAGCTGTTGAAGCACAAATTGAATTTGTGGTTGAAGTCGCTAGCGGGTCAAGGTAGATTTACTTACCAGGTACTCTTGATTCCCAAGCACGACTTTGATCTCTGGCCCAAAGTAGACTGTGCTCATGATCCAATAATACAGGTCGTGTTGAAAGCACATAAGAATATTTCGCCACGTTGGCTGTATCTGTCAATTGTTATTTAATCGTGTGTTTTTAAATGATTAGCAACAGCGTTGTCAACTTTTAGATTTCAAAAAACATTGAAACAAGTAAAAAAGCACGAAATTCTTGAAAAAAAGCACTGAATTTTTGGTTTTTTAGTTTTATTTAAAAAAGTTGATATATATTTGCTTGTTCTGTAAATCTAGCCGATTTAAAACCAATCATTTAGAAAAATTAAATCCACTGAAAGCAAAAAAATTTAAGACTTCTTTGTATTGTTTCTATATTTTAGAGCTTAATATATCACATCCGATATTAATTCATTATATATAATCATCATAGTTATTGCTACAGGTTTTTCATAGAAATGAGCGGGTTATCATAAACAACAAACTGTAACTTTTGAATCTGTTTTCATTCCTACTTTAAGACTTTGTACAATAAAGACCTGTCAGTTGTACTTAGCTCTGTACTAACTATAACTACTTATGTAAAAAACCCCGACTTTAATGCAAATATCTTATGTACCAGATTACAACGCAATTTTCTGTTACATCAAATGGTGTGCTTGACTATAAATGGAGTGTCCGCTCGCAATTTTTCATAGTGCCAAACCTTTCATGTCCTTTCAAATAAAATATTTTGAAAGTCTGTCAAGAAATGTTGGAGTTATGTGATAATTAATACATCGGGCTACCACTTTTTCCGCCCGATTTTCACTTCTATGGGATCAAACTGCAAGTAATTAATTTGAAACAAGCAAAAAAGAATTTTGAGGCGATAATGCCCTACAGATTTTCGAGGAAATAATTTTGAAAATCGGTTTACATATGACAGACTTATGCCTGGTGGAGCAAGTTTTTGAAAAATAAATTATGCAACAAAACTGCAGGCAAAGCCTTTAAAAAATCGGTTTAAAAATGGCAGAGTTTTGATTGAGGGGAGCGAATTCCCTCACCGATTTTCGAATAAAAAAAGTTATGGAACCAAACAGCAAGCAAACCATTTCAAACAAAAAAAAACTTTGAAAATCTGTTCACAAATGGCAGAGTTATGCAATTACAAACATAAAAATACACACGAATTCATAACCTCCTTCTTTTTTAATGTCTGCTAAAAAATTAAGAAAATTACAAATACCTTTTTCAGGATACTTTGGCATTTTAAAGGACTTTCTAGCGGAAAGCTATGTCATTTTTAATCAATACTTAAACCTTTCGAATGACGCAAAATTTATTAATATATGATGACGCGCTCTAAAGTTATTCAATCTTGAATATGATGAACATTTCTGGAAAAATGGCCGAGATACTTAAGCTTAGACGGCTATAAAAAGGAACCATAAAAAGTGTCGGGCTAGTTTCTACGCCACGTGATGCGCACGTAAGAGTAGAATATACATATGTTTATGTATGGCAAATTTCGTGAAAACGGAAGTTTTTTTAAATCTGAACTGCCAAGCACACGAAATATGTACAACAATTAGTTTTAATGGGGTTCGACAAAAAGGACAAAAGATGAAGCACCACTGATTGCTCGAATCAATCGGAATCAAACGGGTTCAGGAAATAGTTGCATTAGCAAAGAATTTTACACTTGAAAAAATTTTTTAGATAAAGAATTAGTTTTTGAATTTTAGGTTTAGTCACAGTCTAAACAGACGCGACAAAAGAGAGGGAAGATATTGCATATTCCCTTAAACGAAAGCCGAGTACAAAACGGAATAAAAATATTAATTGTTTACAATTAAAACAAATTGTTTATTTCATAAATAAATGGATAAATTTATTATTTTATACACGAAAAAATTACAATTCCACATTTCATACACATTATTTAAAGTTTTTATACATTTTGCAGCTTGCTTCTACAATTTTCAACCACTTTTGCTACCGTACCAACAACAAATGCACAAACACACGCACAGGCAAACAGAACACTTCATTTACACTTTAATTAATAATTAAACTTTCAAAAATCACTTAAACACACTTTAAATGCGTCATTTATTTTTTTTTACATTATAAAGCAAACATTTCTTGCTGTTTTATGCTAATTAAACACTTTTTCACTGTGAGCTAAAACTTTTATTTAGTTTTGTTTACTTCTACATCTTCACATCACTATATTTCTATCTTTTCTACAATAGCCGAGTGGGAAAAGAGCTGAGTTTTTAATTTTTGATCATTCATTTTCTTCGTCTCTGTCCTACTTTGTGGTTTAGTGCCACCGTCAAAAAATAAAAGCACCAAACATTAGAGTAAAAAAGCACCGAGCACTAACTCCAAAATTTTTCGCGTCGAAAAGTTGATAAAGCACTAAAAACGGTGCGAAAAGCATTGAGCTTACAACGCTGATTAGCAAGGCATAGACATTTTTAATGAGCAATAAACAAAAGCAGGTGGTATTGTCATGTGCACCCTATACATAGGTAATGCAGGTTTATAGGCAGCACTATTTTTTTTATATCAGCTGAGTACGGTAGAGGATGCCAAAAATTGGAGAGAAAAGAGACAAAAAAATAACAGATTAGGTAAACAAAAACAAAACAATCGGTTTGAGGACATTGGAAATGGACAGTTTTTTTTGTGGCGGTACCGAGCCTTTTTGGCAAGCGAAAAATAAAATGTCGATCCTTTTTTCGTTTGGATGTCTGATAGGACGAGTGGTTTGAAAAGTAAAGTGGTTGCCATTTTTAAAAAAGAAATATACCAAAAAAATTTTTATGCCAATATAGTGCTTTATTAAAATTAAAATAATGAAAGGGTTTCTTAATAAAGAAACTAAAAACAATTTGGTGAAATAAAAACATATAAATAAAAAAAACTTTCTATATAAAACAGAAAAAAAACGTTGAACGAACAAATTAACATATAGTTAAACAAAACCATAAAAGAAAAAAAACGTGAAGAAACAATTAAAGCAAAAGTTAAAATATAAAAAAAACAAACGACACACAAAGGTTGTGTAAAAGTAAAATCTACAATTTAAAACTATAAAATTTATTTTGAGAAAAAGCACCATACTACCACTGTCCTATCCATCGAGGGAGCGCCACAAAGCAAGCCGTCATCTAATTTCTTCATCATCAGGTATCGTGCCAATTGACCCTGGACTGAACCTTACGGACATAATCGACATACTGAAATAAATAAAACATATACATTATTCTTAAAAAAATTCTTTTTTGAGGCTTTAGGGAAAACACCCTTATCGTTTTTTTCCTTTGCGTCACAATATTGTGAACCTCCAGGCTATATAGGGTGAGCTCATACTAGGTAGCGCAGGA
This sequence comes from Panzeria rudis, assembly GCA_956483635.1. Lineage (NCBI taxonomy): Eukaryota > Metazoa > Arthropoda > Insecta > Diptera > Tachinidae > Panzeria > Panzeria rudis. The sequence goes on from CATQFL010000149.1 coordinate 4,692, forward strand.
ATAGTTGAACGGGCCTTTTGACCCCGGTATATTTAGGTGTTTGCCTTAAAGAGAAAAAAAAAGTCATTAAGAAGGATATATATTGTAAGAACAGATCTTTTGTTAAAAACTTAACCAAAAGGAAACCCGTACGTTGGACACGCTACGGACAGACGGCCGATCCGTAAAACAGCCAGTCCAGTAGAAGAATAGAAAAGTCCCCCGTTCCTGAAAAGCTAGAGATAGACAGACAGAAGAAAAAGGATTAAATAAAATACAGAAACATTGAGATAATGAAAATTACTAAAAATTCAGTTTACAATCATTAAAATTTTTCTGGCCATTTTGATTTTCATACACATAGTTTTTCTTGTGAATACATATTTGTGGCAGCCGCCATCTTAGGCTATATTATAAATTAAATTTAAATTTATTTTTTTTTAAATTTACTTTTAAATTAAACAATTTATTGGCTTTTATTGATTTTTTTATTTAAATTTTGTACTGGCCTTACATGCTAATTAATTTAATCAAAATTTAATCAAAATTTGTTTTTTTTTTCTCTCAAAATGAATTATATTAGTTATACATTTATATAAAAATTTAAACATAATTATAAAATTTTAATTTAATAAATTCAGCATAATGTACGCTTGTTTTAAATGAATTTTTTTAAAGCGTTTCATTAAGATGAACAGGTGCTAAAGTTTTTTGAAGCGCGGTAAGTAAGGGGAAGAAAAGGGTCTTCTCAGGTGACGCAGCCTAAGGGACATCGTAAAATAAGAACGGTGTCATGGAGAGATTTGATGATCTCTGAGGGGAGGGTTCATACCCTGGCACAACATCCGCCAGGAAGATTTGGTTGTGTGTGAGAAATTGAATAAGCAGGGGGTAATGATGTCTTGCTTCGGGTTCCCAATTTTATATTGTACCACAATCCATCTTTGAAATTTTTCTCGTTTCAGAATTAAATAGGCTGGCATGATTTTTTTTGTAGCTGCTGGACAAGCTAGATGGGTCGGCCAGAACCACCCCAATACGGCGAGCCCTAGCCGGAGCATCCGCCAGCATGCCAGCAAGGCCGATCATCTGGCAACACTATCTCTTGTTCATGCACAAAGGCAGCCGCTACAGTATTTATTTTAGGTATATGAATTGTAATCACAGTTATTAAAAGTACATTTTAAATAAATTTTCATCTTCTTTTTTTGACAGCTACGGCTAACCAGGCGAATAGATATTGTGTTTGTTGTATTATTACCAGCACCTGTGAAATTAATTCGCCCTTACTGCTGTGGCCCATAGTCACAAGCCGATATCTCCAAGCCACGTCGCCGCCGATTGACTCTTGCTATATTAAACAACTTTTTTTTACGAAATATTACAATTTTTAGCTAGAAAATTTTGAACATATCAAGTTAAGCTATGTAGCTCAAAAAAAGTATCCTATCCGATAGAAAATCAAAATATAAGAAAAAATGGTCGGCGAGGCTTGGTTTCCGAGTTATGAGCCTCTGAAGCTCCAGTAGAAAATTTTGGTTATCAGCCATGTCCCAGAATCCCATTCCGATCGGAAGTGGTTTGAATTCCGTAAGTTGCTTCTTCAGAAAACGAAGAACGAAAATTTTCTTCTTAATCAAACTACTTTTAAATTTCAAAGTGGAATTGAAAAACACTTTTCTACTGACTTCATTTGCAGTAAATATTAAAAAACCTGCATACTTTTAGGAGGGTCAAATAAATATTTTGTCATGAGCTTTCCATGTTAATAAAAAGCTAACTGTGAGCTTTGCATCTACAAACAAGAGTAAACAAACGCCTCAAGGTATAAAAACTTTATTATTGTAAATACGAAATACAAAATAAACGGAATCTAAAGCACCAAAAATGTACTTTATCGGAATTACAGCTACAGAATCAAAATCAATCTGCACGGAATCTTTGACACGGCTGTATATGGTGTATTTTTCATACAATGCGGTCAATATTGGTATCATTTAAAGCTCTTTACATTGTAATACAAGCTTTGAGATTTTTATTAGATTTTGTAAGACGAAAATCAAATCAAAATCAGTCTCAGTGTCAAAAAATCTTAAAGAAAATGCCCTCATTACATTTTGTTTCTACACTATCACATTCCAAATAAAACGTAACATAAATGATTTGCAATAAAGAAAATGTTTTCGTAATTCTCTTTCTTTATTTAAGCTGGCAAACAAATACACAACTGTTGTTGTAATTCCTATGCTTGTTTGTGCAAAAGACAACTCTGATAAAATAAAAAATGTGATTGTTTAGAAAATTTCCTAAAAATGACGAATACCATAATACTGTCACATTTCTTTACGTATTATTTGACAAATCATAGCAATTTGTTTTCACACTGTTGGATTTTTAATAAAGATTTGAGTTTTTGGCAAGTGTTATTACTAAATCTAATAGTGTGAAGCCCGCTTTAAAAGCTTTTGAGAATATATATTCGGAAAAACTAAAATTTTCGCTGAATAAAGATCATCTACATAACTGGCCTTTGGGCGGGCCAAAGGATTTTCTTCTCTATGTATGTCGAATAGTAGCTTCCCTGAATAAATATTTTCTGTATAGCCGGCATTCGGTCGAACTTAAGAATTTTCTCCTCTATGTATGTCGAATAGTAGCTTCGCTGAATATTTTCTGTATGGACGGCCTTCTGCCGGACTTATGGATTTTCTTCTCTATGTATGTCGAATAGTGGCTTCGCTGAATAAATATTTTCTATATAGTCGGCCTTCGGCTGGACTTAAGGATTTTCTCCTCTATGTATGTCGAATAGTGGATTCGCTGAATAAAGATTTAATGTATAGCCGGCCTTTGGCCGGGCTCAAGGATTGCTCCTCTATGTATGTCGAATAGTGGCTTCCCTGAATAAATATTTTCTGTATAGCCGGCATTCGGTCGAACTTAAGAATTTTCCCCTCTATGTATGTCGAATAGTAGCTTCGCTGATTAAATATTTTCTATATAGCCGGCCTTCGGCTGGACTTAAGGATTTTCTCCTCTATGTATGTGGATTCGCCGAATAAAGATGTAATGTATAGCCGGCCTTTGCTCGGGCTCAAGGATTTCTCCTCTATGTATGTCGAATAGTGGCTGAGTAAATAATATTTTCTACTTACCTAAAAGGCTTTATTTTTGACAGTTACATAATTTTACATTTCATATAGCGATATGACAAATTTAAAATTTTTAAAAGTCCTTAAATGATATCAATATTGACCGCATTGTATGAAAAATACACCATCATAATAGTGGTGAACAGAGACGTTTTATGAAGGATAGTGTTCATTTAGTATCTCCTACTATCGCCTTAAATAATCAATTCATTCCGAGACCGCTTAGAGTTATACCTCCAGATAAAATAATTTTTGTATCCCGCTTAGCATCTGACACCACTGTCGATGATATTGAATCTTACATTAGATCAAAATGTGGTACTGGTCTATTTACTTCAGTGTACAAATTTGTGTACTCCGAACCAAGAATAGTTGCTTCTTTTAAAATCACTGAGGCTGATGAAACTTTTAAACAAATTATTGCTCCTGGTTTCTGGCCCACTGGTACATATGTTCGGGAATTCATATTTAAAGACAGACAGAGAAATCCCGCTCGACTTCCTACATCTATAACAAATAATTCAAAAAACTTAATGCTTATGTTGAAAGTATTAGTCTAGTATACCAAAATGTGCATGGCATCAATACGAAACTATCGTCTTTATTTAATCAGAGTTACTCATTTAACTTCCAAATTTTGATTTTTAATGAAACTTGGCTTATTGATAACATATTGAACACAGAAATTTTATGCGATAATTACATAATTTATAGACGCGATCGTGGTAACAATATAAAAGAAGGTGAAGTTTTAATTGTGGTTTCTAGTTTACTAACTTCTGAAGCTTTATCGATTGGAAATATTATGGATATTGAATTCATTGACGTAGTAGTACAACTTAAACACAAAAGGATTTTTGTTACTTGTTCTTATATTCCTCCTAACTCATCGGAAGCAATTTACCAGAAACACTCTGATGCTATTTCTAATGTTGTACACACATGTCTCATATGAATGATTTTGTGATTGCTGTTGGTGACTTTAATATGCCTACGATTTTATGGAACTTTTCTTCTGATAATGGATAATTTACTCCATTTAATTCTGGATGTAATCTTAAATTTTCTGAATTTATTAACCGTATACTGGAGTTAAATTTTTACCAGATAAATGGCATCTATAATGACAATCGTAAACTTTTGGACTTGGTATTTATTAATGAATGTACTGATACTTCCATTCATCGCATTGCTCCAATTACCCTGTCTCAAGACTGTGATCATCCTACAATTGAAGTACATATATTTTTTTTTGTCATCTCTTACAGCTGTCTCTACTTACAATTTAAAACTTAAAAGCTTCTGTTTTAAATGAATTATTAAATAATACAAATTGGAGTAGTTTAATATCTATTTCAAATTCACTCAATAATCGTGACGACTTTGAACATATTGTTGAGAAGTTTTATGATAGGATATATTGGATTATGAATCGATGTATTCCAAAACAAATCGCATCTAGTCCCTCTGGTCCACCATGGAACTCTAAGCTTCTTTCTAAAATTAAAAATAAAAAGAATAAATTCTATAAAATGTTCAAGAAATCAGGATCGTCTCTAGACTTCGCCAAATACTATGCTGCTCGTGCTGAATATAATAATTTAAATCAAAACTGCTATAACTGCTATCTCAACAAAATTAGAAACAAGTTTAAAACACAACCAAGAGCTTTTTATAACTTTGTAAATTTAAAAAGGAAATCCACTTATTTTTCACCTGTCACGAAGTTTAATAATGAAGTTTGCGTTTTCAAATCGCTAACGATTTGAAAAACGCATTTCGGCATCTTCTGAAATCCGGGCGATTTGCTAGCGTTATGCTATTTTCCGAAGTTGTGTTCGAGCAATGAAACATATTTTTTATTATAAAAAAACAAGCAAACAAATAAATTATAAATTAAAATGCCTACAGCGTTCCTGCTTGCTATACTGGCTTTAAAAAAACTATAATCATCGCCATTTCATACGTAGACAATTGATACAGACAGTTAACAAACTCAAAGCAAAATTTTAAATTGCATGTTTTTAACTAAAATCATGAAAAAACATTACAAGTTTTTCTTCAAATAAAAAGAAAACATATTAAATTTAAATTGTGCATCATTTTATTTTCTCTTTAAGGTGCAGGTTAAATAAAATAGACCAGACCGCTTCAGTATACACTAGCGGTTTGAAAACGCCAAATTTCTAGCGTTTTCGTTTGTCAGAACACCTGCTTGGCGTTTTCAAATCGAAAACGCCAATTTTAAGCGATATGCGTTTTTCAGAACATGGGGAATAATGAAATACTCGTCTATATTAATGTGCGCTGATGATGTTAAAATATTCTACACCAACAACAAATACACGGATCATAAATTCCTTCAAGAAGACTTAAACTCCTTGTATTCTTGGTGTAACTTAAATTTAATGAAACAAAATTTTTTAAAATGCAAGCATATGTGTTTCTTCAGAAAAAAACCATTTAAACGTTAAATACAGCTTGGGTAGTTATGTGTTGGATAAGGTATACACTTTCACTGATCTTGAAATTTTACTTGATCCTAAACTTAATTTCATTCAACATATTACATTAATTGTAAACATTGTAAAATATATCTAAAAGCGGCTTTGCTGAGTAAAGCTTTTTGCATAGCCGGCTTTCGGTCGGCCTTAAGTCGATCCAAAGACCGTCTATGCAAAAATCTTTACTCACCGAAGTCGCTGAGTATGCTGAGAGGAGAAAACCGTTAAGTCCGGCCGAAGACCGGCTATGCAGAAATCTTTACTCAGCGAAGCCGCTTTTCAATATAGCGAGAAGAAAAAAATACTTAAGCCCGGCCGAAGCAAAGAATCTTTTGTAGTAAGATAATATTTCTTACAAATTTTAATTAATATCCAAATATTTCCTTGAATCGACGATGTCCATTGGACATACTTTAAGCATTGTTGACGCTATTTGCAAATTTTTCTTGATTTTATCTAACTTTTAAAGATGCAATAACGTCAATTGATCTCTTATTACTTCTCACCGATTGCAAAAGTAAAAAGTGAATAGTCAAAAATATGTATACATATTTGATTTTGTTTTCATTTTTAAAAGTGTGGACATTATGACACATTTCAAAGTGCCATAATGGTCATAATAATTATGTCATAAAGTCCATGGCACTATTAAAAGTGTCTCAATGCCCATGGATGCTATGAAATTTTTTTTAGTGACATAATGTCTTTGGACATTATGTCCTGACATGGCACCAAAATTTTTATGAAAATAATTTTAAAAATATTTAAAGCTGCGTGCGTTTCATAAAAATTTTTAAGGACGTGTATATCAATAGATCTAAACTCTTTGAAAATAGATTTTGTCATAAGACTTTACATGATAGTCTCAAAAACACATTTTTGTCTTGGAATTTTTTTTATGAAAACAGTTTCGTGCCGTAAAAAACTTATATTAAAACAAGAAGTATCATTTCATAAAAGGGGCCATAATATTACAAAAGGTGGTAGATTTAGGTAATTTTAAAAAAGGGGCAAGGCAGTTGAAAAAGTGGCAAATTGCCACTTAGTCGCAAAACGGTCACCACAGACGGTCACGCTGGCGGTAAGTTTTCACTAACATTTATTTACATATGTATGTGTATATTATTATCACATATTTTAATTGCCCCGCTTTTAACCTTTTAACGTCATAATATATTTATCTATACGGACATAGCAGTTTTCTGTTTTTGAGAGTAATCCATTCCAAAAGTAGAACTGCGTCTGCCAACAAGAAAATAAACAAAAGCATATGAATGAATTTGCGCAATAAAGAACGATAGTGTGACCGCATTGAACCAATTATTGTCGAAATTTTGTTTTGCCGAAAAAGATTGTAACAATATGCGACGATAATGGGACAACCTAAAAATAAATTGTGCAATGTTTTGAATTGTGTGCCGATATAGGATGAAAAAATTTGTTACAAATTGTGCCACGTGCGACGATAGTGGGATCTGGGCTTAAATGTTTTAGTTTACTCAGTAATTACCAATTTACTGCATTTTACTGTAAAAGTAAACAAATGGACCTAATATGTGTGATTTTAGGTACAACAATTGTGCTATGAAACTGACAACAATGTTTTAAGTAAAGGCTCCGTTAGCCAACCGTTGATGTACCGCTACCGTACCGTACTGTTAGCACGTTTGTCCACTTATAGAACATTTAAAAACGTGCGTATGTTTTACTCTATTTTTTTCTTTTAATATGAAAAAGAAACAGCTGTTCACAAAACAGTGATGGAAATTAAAAATGTTCAAATAGTGTGTCTTGCGAAGAAAAAGTACATAAACGATGTAAATAGTATTAAAACTGTATTTGGTATAGGTACATAAAAATATATCTATATTATATATTTATAATAAATAAATATGTATCTATGTATACATACATATCGTTAAATAAAACGCAAAAAGACCTAACCAACAAAAAATTGAATCGGATTTTTAAAAAATTTCAATGTATTTCACCAACATAATACATAGCTAAGTACATATGTAAGAAATTAAATTATTTTTTATATGTGCATACACAAAAAATGGTTTGAAACCATTTTAATCCTTTTATATTTATCACATTTATATTTAACGTGCATATATAGTCATATAAAATGCAAAAGGGCATATCGTCCTCTTAAATAATTTATCAGGATAGATAAAAAACTTAATAAGAAAAACTATTGTCTGAATTAATGATACTATGCTGAAATTTTTTTTTTAAATCACAATAGTTTTATTTTTATCTCTCCTGAAAAATGTTTAAAAACGATAATATGCCCTTTTGCATTTTATATGACGATATGTATTTCTTTATTATATGCATACATCTTATATATGTATATTTATGTATATTTATGTAATACATACTTAGATATATATTACTTTAAGTTGTTTCCCACACAGATATTATTATTACCAAAAGTAACAAAAAACAGAGCAGAAATACCCTCATTCCATTTACCATACAAGCAACCCATCACTGCTTTACAACTGTCACCTAACAACGTTATGTTTTCTATTTTATACTTATTGGGACGTTACGGCAAAGTGACTTCTAAATTCGGTAAGCTTTTGCGTTGGTTTTCCCATGCCATACACGAACAGCTGACACGTTTTCTTAAAGAAACAGTAAGGTACGGCTCGCTATTTCTACCTTAAGTATATGCATAATTTTGTGAAGTCGGTTTTGTATTTTTTTTATATTTTGCGAACTAGGCAAATTAGTGTCACAAAATACACAGAAGTGACACGAGCCGAAAGATATAGCTGATCGCTTAATTTTACAAAAGTCTGACCAAAGCGAATTAATATCAAGTGGCCTTATCATTAAAATAACACACATACAAAGTAGGTGTAGGACTATTTTTATTTGTGCTTTGACAGTTCGGGTTAAAGTTTTTCTCTTTTCTTATATAGAGTTTGACTGATTGGGTGTAATCAGCTGATGATCATCTGTGATGAAAAGGCTACCTGGTACTGAATTTGCCTTGAGTCTGACCATGGTGAAATAAGTATACAGGTGACCGCATAAGGGAAACAAATACGACAATAAAACAAAAAAAATAGATGATGCTTGTCAAAATTATGTACGTGCTGGACGTGGATTATGCACAAACCTAGCAGGCAAAAAATAATCAGCTGACGTTATGCTGCAACCTGTATACTTATTTCACCATGAGTCTGACCGACTTTAAAAAATCGTTTCAAAATGGCGTTGTAGGTGCCATAGTATTATGCAAAAACATCTGTTTGTATTGAGCATGGTGAAATAAGTATGCGGGTGGCCGCATAAGGGCAACAAATACAACAACAAAACTAGATAATGCTTGTCAAAAATATACAATTGCTGGACGTGGCTTATGCGCAAAGCTACCAGAGCAAAAAATAATCAGCTGACGTTATGCTGCCACCTGTATAATTATTACGCCATGGTATTGTGTAGACACATGATCGCATAGAAACTATAATTTTATGAACATTTTCGTAAATTTTTGCCAAATCGCATGAGTTCAAAAAAAAAAATCTGCCACACAGTCATAGCTGCCAGAAATGACGATTTTTTACGATATGGCAAAAAACGATATGACATACTGTGTTGTCATATCGTAAGTTTTTTACGATATGACAACACTGAGGAAGCCATTCACAGTGTATGGCTTTCTCAGTGTTGTCATATCGTAAGAAACTTACGATATGACAACACAGTATGTCATATCGTTTTTTTGCCATATCGTAAAAAATCGTCATTTCTGGCAGCTATGCACACAGTTACATTTTTAGTCCACACTACTATACTTTTCTGGCACACATGTCATATTTGGCAGATCGCGCGATTATGTAGGATAGTGAATCATGGACTTTACACAGTGCTTTTAAACTGTATTTTCTTTTGCGGTGTCTTTCTAACCAAATTAATTTTGTAATAAATAAAACTAACTAAATATGCATATATTTTCACAATTCACATTCAAAATATTGATTCATCCTTTACATTTTAGCCTCTATTTATATATTACGTAACGCTACTTTAGGAGGTTTTATAACGCCCCCCCCTTTAAAGCGCTTCTTAAAAATTTTTCAGTATAAGGTAACTAGTACGTAACAAATCTTCAAATATTGAACTAAAAAGCCAAAATAACTAATTTCAGACTATTCAGTTCAAAAAATAAAAATACGTAAATAATTAATTAACAATTTATTTGTATATTAATGTAATAAAAAAAACTATGTCTGTCTTTAGAAATTGCATTTGGTGCGGACGGTTTGTCTGCCAAAATTACCCGCAATCAGGATTTTTATTATTTATAAAGTTATAAATTGTCACTATGTGAGGAAAATCGGAAAAAATCGTTAATCGGCATATCGGGTAATTTGCATAATAAATCGTCAAGATGACGTAAAATTGTCACATATAACACCACTGGGTAGATCCAAAGTATATTGAACAGGTACCACTACAAGAACAGCTGGCTTAGTAAATTTGAGAATGTGTGCGTCACACAACAATAGATTGTGACACATGTCTGGGAGTTTTCTATCAACAACGGGCATGTGTTAGTAAATTTGAGAGAGCTTATGAATGTGTGCGACTCACAGTTCATGGATTTGACATATTTCTGGGGTATTTCTACCAACAAAATACATGTGTTTTTTGGTGTTGTATTTTTTTTTAGTTATGGTGGTACCTGTAATGAATATGCCTTGGGTAGATCCAAGGCCTTGGATAAATTACTAAGGTATAGTCACAAAATATACAGAAATCACATAAGTGACAGGTAAAAAACGCTAAAATCAGGTTTTTCAATTGTTTTTAAGGCTCTGTTAAAAAGAGACGAAATGGCAACGAACAGAAGAAAATAAACAAAACGAAAAAATTTAAAAATTTTTCTCACTGAATAACACGCTAAAAATTTTTAAATTCTAATAAAATTAAAGAATTATGCCTTATTATTAAAAAATATATTGTGAAAAAATAGTTGTGTGTATATAAAAGTGTCGTAGATTTGTTTTATTAATGTACGTTTTTTTTGCAATTACTTTGTGGTGGTAGGTTTTTTTTTATACAGCGTGTTCTTACACACACATGCACATGATTTATTATTTGTGAGACTTTGCAGTAATTATAAAGATAAAATGTAAAAGATTAATGAAAATGAGCTGTAATTAATTAATAAATACTATTTTCAATGTGAATTGTGGAAATATATGCATATTTAATTAGCTTTATTCATTACGAAATTAATTCGGGTAGAAAGGCGCTGGAAAAAAATGAAATTAAAGGCACTGTGTAAGCGAGCAGAAATATATTTTGGTTCGTGTCACTTCTGTGTATTTTGTGGTATAGTCATCGGCGAATTGATACAACAAAGTAAACTTTTGTTCAAGCAATTGTTAAAACAAATTAACAACTTTAGATTTAAATGTTTTCAATTTATTTAAATAATAAATGCAAGGATAATTCACTACAGGTGAACTTGTAAACACAGCTGTTAAATTTTTTTAACATACGTAATTATTCATGGTCGGATATCAAAATACACTATTTGCTTTGTGAGTTTGAGTACGAACAATGATTTTACAAAAACAAAATGCTTGTGGTTTTTGTTCCACGTTGTACTGGTTTTTGTTACACGTTGTACTTATTTTATAAGTGAGATTACCCGGTATGAATTTGCCTTGAATAAATAAGAAACATAAAAGCAAAGGGGTACACGTGCAAAAGCGAAAATTCTGAGTAATTAAGCTTCAACGTTTATTGTTCCCATGCATTTTCATACATAATATGTTTGGTTTCTTATACATACCGCCTCTTGAGGTCACCGTACAGGTCTGAATTTTTGTAGAGTAATAGATATTGGTATTAAGTGTTGATTCCAGCATATAACTCAATGTTTTTTAGTTTTGGCAGTTGTATCCCTCTGCTTTTCACCCCCTCAAATATATGTATAAAGAAAGTGGCAGTTGCTTGAACAGTCAGCTACACTGATAACACCATCTGTTATCCATTCGCCACGGCCGATATGAGCTGTTGAAGCACAAATTGAATTTGTGGTTGGTGTCGCTAGCGGGTCAAGGTAGACGTACTTACCAGGTACTCTTGATTCCACAGCACGACTTTCATCTCTGGCGCAAAGTAGACTGTGCTCATGATCCAATAATACAGGTCGTGTTGAAAGCACATAAGAATATTTCGCCACGTTGGCTGTATCTGTCAATTGTTATTTAATCGTGTGTTTTTAAATGATTAGCAACAGCGTTGTCAACTTTTAGATTTCAAAAAACATTGAAACAAGTAAAAAAGCACGAAATTCTTGAAAAAAGCACTGAATTTTGGTTTTTTTAGTTTTATTTAAAAAAGTTGATATATATTTGCTTGTTCTGTAAATCTAGCCGATTTAAAACCAATCATTTAGAAAAATTAAATCCACTAAAATCAAAAAAATTTAAGACTTCTTTGTATTGTTTCTATATTTTAGAGCTTAATATATCACATCCGATATTAATTCATTATATATAATCATCATAGTTATTGCTACAGGTTTTTCATAGAAATGAGCGGGTTATCATAAACAACAAACTGTAACTTTTGAATCTGTTTTCATTCCTACTTTAAGACTTTGTACAATAAAGACCTGTCAGTTGTACTTAGCTCTGTACTAACTATAACTACTTATGTAAAAAACCCCGACTTTAATGCAAATATCTTATGTACCAGATTACAACGCAATTTTCTGTTACATCAAATGGTGTGCTTGACTATAAATGGAGTGTCCGCTCGCAATTTTTCATAGTGCCAAACCTTTCATGTCCTTTCAAATAAAATATTTTGAAAGTCTGTCAAGAAATGTTGGAGTTATGTGATAATTAATACATCGGGCTACCACTTTTTCCGCCCGATTTTCACTTCTATGGGATCAAACTGCAAGTAATTAATTTGAAACAAGCAAAAAAGAATTTTGAGGCGATAATGCCCTACAGATTTTCGAGGAAATAATTTTGAAAATCGGTTTACATATGACAGACTTATGTCTGGTGGAGCAAGTTTTTGAAAAAAAAAATTATGCAACAAAACTGCAGGCAAAGCCTTTAAAAAATCGGTTTAAAAATGGCAGAGTTTTGATTGAGGGGAGCGAATTCCCTCACCGATTTTCGAAAAAAAAAGTTGTGGAACCAAACAGCAAGCAAACCCTTTCAAACAAAAAAAAAACTTTGAAAATCTGTTCACAAATGGTAGAGTTATGCAATTACAAACATAAAAATACACACGAATTCATAACGTCCTTCTTTTTTAATGTCTGCTAAAAAATAAAGAAAATTACAAATACCTTTTTCAGGATACTTTGGCATTTTAAAGGACTTTCTAGCGGAAAGCTATGTCATTTTTAATCAATACTTATTAGGAGGAGACTTAAACCTTTCGAATGACGCAAAATTTATTAATATATGATGACGCGCTCTAAAGTTATTCAATCTTGAATATGACGAACATTTCTGGAAAAATGGCCGAGATACTTAATCTTAGACGGCTATAAAAAGAAACTATAAACAGTGTCGGGCTTGTTCTTACGCCACGTGAGGCGCACGTAAGAGTAGAATATACATATGTTTATGTATGGCAAATTTCGTGAAAACGGAAGGTTTTTTAATTCGGAAGTGCCAAGCAGACGAAATATGTACAAAAATTAGTTTTAATGGGGTTCGACAAAAAAGACAAAAGATGAAGCACCACTGATTGCTCGAATCAATTTTTTTCATTCTTCTGCAAGACTGCAAAAAACGGGTTCAGGAAATAGTTGTATTAGCAAAGAATTTTACACTTGAAAAACATTTTTTAGATAATGAAATTAGTTTTTGAATTTTGGGTTTAGTCACAGTCTAAACAGACGCGACAAAAGAGAGGGAAGATATTGCATATTCACTTAAACGAAAGCCGAGTACAAAAGGGAATAAAAATGTTAATTGTTTCCAATTAAAACAAATTGCTTATTTCATAAATAAATGGATAAATTTATTATTTTATACACGAAAAAATTACAATTCCACATTTCATATACATTATTTAAAGTTTTTATACATTTTGCAACTTGCTTCTACAATTTTCAACCACTTTTGCTACCGAACCAACAACAGATGCACAAACACACACACAGGCAAACAGAACACTTCATTTACACTTTAATTAATAATTAAACTTTCAAATATCACTTAAACACACTTTAAATGCTTTATTTAATTTTTGTACATTATAAAGCTGTGTTCTCACTATGTGTATTTGTCTTATGGAATGTCACTTTTTTATACACATGTGATTTCATGTGTATGTCAAAATTTGCGGTTTACATAAGGTTTATAATTTTTGTGTTCACCTGTTTGTGTGTTACGTACATTTGACATAACCTATAAAGCAAAACAATCATAAAACAGACGAGTGGTTATACATATTTTATTGTTATATATACTTCTTTTATTTAATTTCACACTTATTTTATTTCATTTAATACTTTATTAATCTAATGATAATTTTATTTCATTTTCCTGTCCGCAAACAATTGTTTTATTAAAAACCAGCTGATGTCAGATGCTTTGTCACTTCAAAATAGATCTCGTTCTAAATCATGTGTACTGTACACAGAGAAATAACATGAGGAACTAGACTTCGTGCGCACATGGCACTAACCGCAATCGAAAGAGGACAAAAAACTAACGAGATAACGGGTATTGCCATAGACCGGTTCACTTTTGTGACCAAATTATAGGCACAACAACCTATTTAAAAATTAAAAAGTGGCAAAAAAAATATAAATTTTAGTTTTCTACTGATATCTCCGAAACTAGACTTCGTGCACATATGGCACTAGCCGCAATCAAAAGAGGACAAAAAACTAAAAAGATAATGGGTGTCATCATAGACCGGGTTACTTTTGTGACCAAGTTATAGGCACAGCAACCTTTTAAAAAATTAAAAAGTAAAAAATTCAATTTTAGTTTTCTACTGATATCTCTGAAACTAGACTTCGTGCACACATGGTACTAGCCGCAATCGAAAGAGGACAAACAACTAAAGAGACACAAGGTGTCATTATAGACCGGGTCACTTTTGTGACCAAGTTATAGGCACAGCAACCTTTATGAAAATTAAAAAGTGCTAAAAAATTTAATTTTAATTTTCTACTGATATCTCCGAAACTAGACTTCGTGCACACATGGCGCTACCCGCAATTGAAAGAGGACAAAAAACTAAAGCGACAGTGGGTGTCATCATAGACCGGGTCACTTTTATGACCAAGTTATAGGCACAGCAACCTTTATGAAAATTAAATGTGGTAAAAAATTCAATTTTTAAAAAATAGTTTGCTATGCCTATAAATTGGTCACAAAAGTGAGCCGGCTTATGATGATACCCATTATCGCTTTAGTTTTTTGTCCTCTTTCGATTGCGGCTAGTGCCATGTGTGCACGAAGTCTAGTTTCGGAGATTTCAGTAGAAAACTAAAATTGAATATTTTACCACTTTTTAATTTTTTAAAAGGTTGCTGTGCCTATAACTTGGTCGCAAAAGTGACCCGGTCTATCATGACACCCATTATCTCTTTAGTTTTTTGTCCTCTTTCGATTGTGGGTAGCGCCATGTGTGCACGAAGTCTAGTTTCGGAGATATCAGTAGAAAACTAAAATTGAATTTTTTACCACTTTTTAATTTTCAAACAGGTTGCTGTGCCTATAACTTGGTCACAAAAGTGACCCGGTCTATGATGACACCCAGTATCTCTTTAGTTTTTTGTCCTCTTTCGATTGCGGGTAGCGCCATGTGTGTACGAAGTCTAGTTTTTGAGTTATTAATAGAAAACTTTTTTTAGCGCCTTTTCATTTTTATAAAAAAGTTTGCTGCGCCTATAACTTTGTTGAAAAAGTTACCCGAGTTATGACAACATCTATTTTTGCTGTAATTTTTTGTCCCCTTTCAACTGCGGGTAGCCCCGTGTTTGCACGAAGTCTAGTTCCTGAGTTATTAAGGAAAAACCATAATTATTGGCTAGAATGGCCTTTGCAAAATATCGCTGTAATATTTTAGTGACATTCATATAATTAGGTTCTAGGGATTTTGTTGTTACACATAACGATTTATTTATTTAAAATTTAATTAAAATTCATGTTGTAATTAACGTTTTAATTTGACCAATTTTTGTTCAATCTTTGTTTACATTTTTTTGTTTCCTGGCAAAAAAGTTGCTAAAAAGATATTGTGAAGAAAACAACCTTTTTTTTCTGTTTACTTACAAAAAAAGATTGCCGGTGATGCCAGGTTGTTTTCTTCATTTACGTTAAAAGTACATTGTAAATAAATTTTCGTCTTCTGTTTTTGACAGATACGGCTAACCAGGCGAATAGATATTGTGTTTGTTGTATTATTACCACCACCTGTGAAATAAATCCGCTCTTACTGCTGTGGCCCAGAGTCACAAGCCGATTGGTTCAAAATCGGCGGCTAGCCGCTGCTTGCTGATATCTCCAAGCCGCGTCGCCGCCGATTGACTCTTGCTATATTAAACAACTTTTTTTACGAAATATTACAATTTTTAGCTAGAAAATTTTGAACAAATCAAGTTAAGCTACGTAGCTCAAAAAACGTACCCTATCCGATAGAAAATCAAAATATAAGAAAAAAATTGTCGGCGAGGCTTGGCTTCCAAGTTATGACCTCTGAAGTTCTAGTACAAAATTGTGGTTATCAGCCATGTCCCAGAATCCCATTCCGATCGGAAGTGGTTTGAATTCCGTAAGTTGCTTCTTCAGAAAACGAAGAACGAAAATTTTCTTATTAATCAAACTACTTTTAAATTTCAAAGTGGAATTGAAAAACACTTTTCTACTGACTTCATTTGCGGTAAATATTAAAAAACGTGCATACTTTTAGGAGCATCAAATAAATATTTTGTCATGAGCTTTCCATGCTAATAAAAAGCTCACTGTGAGCTTTGCATCTACAAACAAGAGTAAACAAACGCCTCAAGGTATAAAAACTTTATTATTGTAAATACGAAATACAAAATAAACGGAATCTAAAGCAACAAAAATGTACTTTATCGGAATTACAGCTACAGAATCAAAACCAATCTGCACGGAATCTTTGACACGGCTGTATATGGTGTATTTTTCATACAATGCGGTCAATATTGGTATCATTTAAGACTCTTTACATTGTAATACAAGCTTTGAGATTTTTATTAGATTTTGTAAGACGAAAATCAAATCAAAATCAGTCTCAGTGTCAAAAAATCTTAAAGAAAATGCTCTCATTACATTTTGTTTCTACACTATCACATTCCAAATAAAACGTAACATAAATAATTTGCAATAAAGAAAATGTTTTCGTAATTCTCTTTCTTTATTTAAGCTGGCAAACAAATACACAACTGTTGTTGTTATTCCTATGCTTGTTTGTGCAAAAGACAACCCTGATAAAATAAAAAATGTGATTGTTTAGAAAATTTCCTAAAAATGACGAATACCATAGCAATTTGTTTTCACACTGTTGGATTTTTACTAAAGATTTGAGTTTTTGGCAAGTGTTATTACTAAATCTAATAGTGTGAAGGCCGCTTTAAAAGCTTTTGAGAATATATATTCGTAAATACTAAAATTTTCGCTGAATAAAGAGCATCTACATAACTAGTCTTTGGGCGGGCTAAAGGATTTTCTTCTCTATGTATGTCGAATAGTGGCTTCCCTGAATAAATATTTTCTGTATAGCCGGCATTCGGTCGAACTTAAGAATTTTCCCCTCTATGTATGTCGAATAGTAGCTCCGCTGAATATTTTCTGTATGGCCGGACTTATGGATTTTCTTCTCTATGTATGTCGAATAGTGGCTTCGCTGAATAAATATTTTCTATGTAGCCGGCCTTCGGCGGGACTTATGGATTTTCTCCTCTATGTATGTCGAATAGTGGATTCGCTGAATAAAGATTTAATGTATAGCCGGCCTTTAAGCTTAAACACAAAAGGATTTTTGTTACTTGTTCTTATATTCCTCCTAACTCATCGGAAGCAATTTACCAGAAACACTCTAATGCTATTTCTAATGTTGTACACACATGTCTCATATGAATGATTTTGTGAACTTTTCTTCTGATAATGGATACTTTACTCCATTTAATTCTGGATGTAATCTTAAATTTTCTGAGTTTATTAACCGTATACTGGAGCTAAATTTTTACCAGATAAATGGCATATATAATGACAATCGTAAACCTTTGGACTTGGTATTTATTAGTGAATGTACTGATACTTCCATTCATCGCATTGCTCCAATTACCATGCCTCAAGACTGTCATCATCCTACAATTGAAGTACATATATTTTTTTGTCATCTCTTACAGCCGTCTCTACTTACAATTTAAAACTTAAAAGCTTCTGTTTTAAATGAATTATTAAATAATACAAATTGGAGTAGTTTACTATCTATTTCAAATTCACTCAATAATCGTGACGACTTTGATCATGTATTCCAAAACAAATCGCATATAGTCCCTCTGGTCCACCATGGAACACTAAGCTTCTTTCTAAAATTAAAAATAAAAAGAATAAATTCTATAAAATGTTCAAGAAATCCGGAACGTCTCTAGACTTTGCCAAATACTCTGCTGCTCGTGCTGAATATAATAATTTAAATCAAAACTGCTATAACTGCTATCTCAACAAAATTAGAAACAAATTTAAAACACAACCAAGAGCTTTTTACAACTTTGTAAATGTACAAAAGGAAATCCACTTCTTTTCCACCTGTCATGAAGTTTAATAATCGCGAATCTGATGATGATCTGGAAATTAGTAATTTGTTTGCGGAGTTCTTTTCAACTACCTATGCTGATGATCAATTTCTTGACTTAGATCCACAATCTTGCTTCGAACCACGAAATCAGCCAATTTTAATACCATTTTTTGATGAATCTTCTGTTCTCAGCTGTCTAAAAAAACTGTAATTTTCGTACAAAAGTGGACCTGATAACGTACCGAGCTGCCTTCTTATTATATATGCTGATGCTTTGGTAGTTCCTCTTACGCTATTGTTTAACTTGTCAATTAAGTCGGGCTTCTTCCCAGTAATATGGAAGGATTCATTCATCCCACTGTATAAATCTGGCAACAAAAATGATATCTGTAATTACAGGGAATCGCCAAATTGAGTACTATACCAAAACTTTTTGAAAAACTTGTCAGTGATCATCTTTGTCATCACGTTTCATCCCTATTATCTCCTTGTCAACATGGTTTTCGTAAAGGCTGCTCAACTGTAACTAACCTCATGCAATTCACAACTATAGTTAATCGTGGATTTGTTAATAAAAACAAACTGACGTAGTGTATACGGACTTCAGTAAAGTATGATAAGGTTAATCATAAACTTCTTATGAAAAAGCTTGACATGATGGTATTTACAAAAAATTGCTTAAACTGGATAAACTCATATCTTACAAAAAGAAAGCAAAATGTTTATTTCCGTTACATCGGTGTTCCCCAAGGAAGCCATCTTGGACCTCTACTTTTTTATTTATTAAAGATTTACCTAACATACGCTCATGTTATGGAAAACGCAGCGTTTTCAAATCGCTAGCGATTTGAAAAACGAAAACGCAATTCGGCATGTTCTGAAATCCGGGCGATTTTCTAACGTTTTGCTATTTTCCGAAGTTGTGTACGAGCAATGAAACATATTTTTTATTATAAAAAAACAAGCAAACAAATAAATTTTAAATTAAAATGCCTACAGCGTTCCTGCTTGCTATACTGGCTTTAAAAAAACTATAATCATCGCCAGTTCATAAGTATACAATTGAGACAGACAATTGACAAACTCAAAGCAAAATTTTAAATTGCACGTTTTTAACTAAAATCATGAAAAAACGTTACAAGTTTTTCTTCAAATAAAAAGAAAACATATTAGATTTATGCAGATTAAATAAAATAGACCAGACCGCTTCAGTATACACTAGCGGTTTGAAAACGCAAAATTTTTAGCGTTTTCGTTTGTCAGAACAGCTGCTTGGCGTTTTCAAATCGAAAACGCCAATTTTAATCGATATGCGTTTTTCAGAACATGGGAAATAATCAAATACTAGTCTATATTAATATGCGCTGATGATGTTAAAATATTCTACACCTACAACAACTGCACGGATCATAAATTTCTTCAAGAAGAATTAAACTCCTCGTATTCTTGGTGTAACTTAAATTTAATGAAACTAAATTTTGAAAAATGCAAGCATATGTGTTTCTTCAGAAAAAACCGTTTAAGCGTTAAATACAGCTTGGGTAGTTATGAGTTGGATAAGGTATATACTTTCACTGATCTTGATATTTTACTTGATCCTAAACTTAATTTCATTCAACATATTACATTAATTGTAAACAAAGCAAGAAGTCTGCTTGGATTCATCAAACGTTGGGCTAACAGTGGATTCACCTCACCCATTGTTTCCGAACAAAATTTTTGTCCGGACAAAATTTCTTTTACTGAGAGTGTTTTGCAACACGATTCACCCATTTCGAGCAATTTGTCTGGAAAATCAAAGCTACCATATGTTATATGTAAATAACAAATAAACATCTCCGACAAAATTGTGTAGCAATTGTATAAAATACTAGTGTTTATGTTATTAAGTATTAAACTAAATACTATGATAATACTTGTAGGGCACATTTATAGAAATAAAACAAAAAATGAAAGAATCGCTATAAAAACATTCTTTTATGTGGCAACTCAGTTCCACTTTGCCCGGACAAAAATTAAAATTAAACCAATTCTAGCTGAGAGTGTTCCGAACAAAATTATTTCTCTTCTTTTCTCTCTCTCCCAAAGAGAGACGTCAAACTACAAGTAAAAAAAATTTGTCCGGACAAAACTTTTGTTCGGAAACAATGGGTGAATCCAGCTTAAGGAGTTTAAGGATCCTAACATTACTAAGCATTTATTTACATCACTTGTTTGTCCTGTTCTGGAATATGGCTCAATAATATGGGATCCTACATATCAAATTTATATTAACGCTATTGAATCTGTACAAAAACAGTTCATAATACTTTGCCTTCGTAGATTACAATGGAATCCTCTGATTCTCTCTTCCTATAATGCTAGACTTGCACTTATTAAATTACCATCCTTAATTAGTCGTAGAAAAATGCTAAATGTAATTTTTGTTTTAAACATAATTAATGGTAATATCTGTTCGGATTTTTTAATTGGCAACTAATCTTTTCATGTTCCTCAGCGCCCTACACGATACTACTATCCACTGTCAATTAAAACTTTTAGATCAAATTATGCAAATTCAGATCCCTTTATTAGAAGTTGCAGGTATTTCAATAAACTTTATTGCTATGTTGATTTTTCTTCAAGTAATAACGCAATAAAGCGCTAATATTATATATTCTTTAAATAACTGATTTCTTATAATATACATAATTAATTAATTACATTTGTATGCATGTTTAAATAGTCTGTAAGAATTGTAAATTCATAGACTTAATTACAAATAAATAAAAAAAACTGCATAATTCGTAAAACAGCTCTGGGCGTGTCGTTGGCAATTACTTCGTAAATGCAACCAGGCCACTGTCGTTTATTGGCCTTCGAGAGTTTTGCGTCTCACACCGCATGTGATTAGTGGTTGGCGTCGGTTAACGGTAAACCGTGCAGTATCCCGTTGGTTTCCATTAACCACATGCAAAAAAACAATTATAAAGAAGAATATTAATAACTGGTTGGAGAGCCAAACAAAACCTCACTTAAACAAAAATAAATATATATGTATTGATAATTGGTTGGAAAACTAAACAAAGACTCAATTGTGAAGAAACAAGGAGTGGATTTTGGGAGTTCGATTGGAATTATCTTGGAAGAGACTTATTCTAGAAATTATTGATGGCGGTATAACCTAAGGTTCAGCCAAGTAAACCTCACATCCTTGTATAGCAATGGGGCACGGAGAAATCTCAAATCATCAAACAAATAAAAAAATACCCCATATAATCACAATTTTCTACTGGAATTTCAGAGGACCATAACTCGGAAATCAAGCCTCGCCGGCATTTTTTTAAATTAATTTTTTTTTTCTTAATATTTTTTTTTTATATGGGACAGGGTACTTTTTTTGTAACTACGTAGTTAAACTTGATTTAAGTCGAAAATTTTTATATATTAAAAACTTTTTCAGTATATTTTCGTTCAAGCCGACATATAAGGCGCCGCTGAGTCATCGTTGTAAACGGCGCCAAGCAATTATTGTCCGCGCCGTCGCCACCGAAGTAAAGGCCTCGGCCTGGAACTCTGCTCTGGCCTTAGTTTTTCTCAGATTTCATATGTATATGTTGTTAAAAGTGTGAATAGTTTGTGTTTAAAATATGTATAGAAATGAGAGATAGTTCTGTACGAGTTTATAATTTTTTTTCTTGACTTTAATTTTTATAAAATTCGATGTTTTTTAGTTAGATCTAATGAACATCACCATACATATTGGTTAATTAATAAAATCACATCGAAATTAGCTTGGAATTTTACATCAATATTTGTGTATACTATTTACATATATAAAAGGCATAAGCGTTCTATGTAATATAAATATTTCATATAAGTGCACCGAAAAAATGTAACTGAATAATTCAAAGATTTATTTGTGTATAATAAAATGGCTTTTACGAAAACAAATGTTTTGTAAATACATACAACCGAAAACAAAGTTTCTACTAAAATACGTATAAAACAAAGCCGAATTAAACACACCCATCATAAAAAACACAGTTGCATAAACTATTTATTGCAGAAGCCAAAGAAGAAACAAGTTGAATAACAACATAAAATTTAAATATTTGGGAATTCATACTTTAAAAAAGGTAACCAATAACCAAAATTACTACGCTTAAGTCCAGTTTAGTGACAAAGCTCCAAATAAAAAAAATTACATAGGGTAAAAAAATGCGAAAATAAGAGTAAAACGTTAAATTAAAACATGGGGGGAAACGCATAGTTTTCGAGCTATGGGCCTCTGAAGTCTTCAGAGGCCCATATATATGCAATGTTCTACTTTATTTTTGAACGTATATGACCAATATTGGTATCATTTTAAAGCTTTTGAATAGATCTATCTGAATATTCAAACATTTTTAAAACTGCTTAACCCATTACGAAGCGTAGGTGAGTTTACGAAAATTAAAAGATTTTAGTTAGCGTAGCCGGTGTTTGTATACCATAGAGGAGAAAATCCTTGCTTCCGGCCCAAAGCCGGCTATGCGAATAGGATTTAGTTAGCGTAGCCGGTGTTTGTTATACCATAGAGGAGAAAATCCTTGCGTCCGACTAAGCAAAAAGGCTTTAGTTAGCGTAGCCGGTGTTTGTTATACCATAGAGGAGAAACTCCTTGCGTCCGACTAGGCAAAAAGGCTTTAGTTAGCGTAGCCGGTGTTTGTTATACCATAGAGGAGAAAACGCTTGCTTCCGGCCGAAGGCGGGCTATGCGAAAAGGCTTTAGTTAGCGTTGCCGGTGTTTGTTATACCATACAGGAGATAATCCGTGGGTCCGGCCAAAGGCCGGCTATGCAAAAAGGCTTTAGTTATCGTAGCCGGTGTTTGTTATACCATAGAGGAGAAAATCCTTGCGTACGGCCGAAGACCGGCTATGCAAAAAGGCTTTATAGTTAGCGTAGCCGGTGTTTGTTATATCATAGAGGAGAAAATCATTTCATTTGAATAAATTCCATACTTACCTAGTGCACTTTCTTAACATTTTCGTGTACAATTTTGTATAAACTGTATTAAGAGCTAGAGATTTATTCAAAACCTTTAAAATTATACCAATATTGGCCATATACGTTCAGAAATAAAGTAGAAAATTATATGAAAACTTCAGAGGCCTATAACTCGAAAACTATGCGTTTCCCCCAATATTTTAATTTAACATTTCCTTCTTATTTTTGCATTTTCTACCCCCCTATGTAATTTTTTTTTATTTGGAGCTGTGTCACTAAACTGGACTTGATCCAATTACTAAATCGTTTTTTCTTTCGGAACAAATAACCTCCAAATAAAATAAAAATTACATAGGTTGATAGAAAATTGAAAAATAAGAAGAAGAAAATAAAATGGTAAAAGTCTCGGAAAAGCATAGTTTTTGAGTTATGGCCCTCTGAAGTTTTCATATTAAAATGCGATTTTCTACTATATTTCTGAACGTATATGACCAATATTGGGCTTAAATCGAGTTTAGCTAAGTAGCTAAAAAAAGTACCCTATCCGGTAGTGAATCAAAAAATTAAAAAAAAATTAAATAAAAAAATTGTCGGCGAAGTTTGGTTTCCGAGTTATGGGCCTCTGACGTTCCAGTAGAAAATTGTGATTATATGGTGTATTTTTCATACAATGCGGTCAATATTGGTATTATTTAAAAGCTTTTCTAGAAATTATTAAAAAATTCACTTGAAAATTTCATATATTTGCTAGTAAAAATGGCAAAAAACTAAATTTTCCAAAGGCTATATCTCCGATTCAAGGCTGAATCTGGACATAGATGTTGCATTTCTGGAAACTACTAATCCTAGACTACTTCCACTCTTTCGGTGACCTTATTCATCTATTCTAGAAAATTTTAAAAAAATTCTCATGAAAATTTCATTTATTTGCTAGTAAAAATGGGCAAAAACCAAATTTTCCAAAGGCTATATCTCCGATTCAGGGCTGAATCTGGACATAGATGTTATATTTCTGGAAACTACTTGTCACAGGCTATTGCCACTCTTTCGGTGCCCCGATTCATCTTTTCTAGAAATTTTGAAAAAATTCACATGAAAATTTCATATATTTGCTACTACTAAAAATGCCCAAAAATCAAATTTTCCAAAGGCTATATCACCGATTCAGGGCTGAACCTTGACATAGATGTTAAATTTTTGGAAACTACTAGTCCTAGGCTAGTTCCCTTCTTTCGGTGACCTGATTCATCTTTTCTAGAAATTTTAAAAAAATTCACATGAAAATTTCATATATTTGCTAATAAAAATGCCCAAAAATCAAATTTTCCAAAGGCTATATATCCGAATCAGGGCTGAATCTGGACATCGATGTTACATTTCTGGAAACTACTAATCCTAGGCTACTTCCACTCCTTAGGTGACCTGATTTCTTTTCTAGTAATTTTCAAAAAATTCACATAAAAATTTCATATATTTGCTAGTAAAAATGGCCAAAAACCAAATTTTCCAAAGGCTATATCTCCGATTCAGGGCTGAATCTGGACATAGATGTTACATTTCTGAAAATTACTTGTCATAGGCTACTTCCACTCTTTCGGTGACACGATTCATCTTTTCTAGAAATTTTGAAAAATTCACATGAAAATTTCATATATTTGCTAATAAAAATGGCCAAAAACCTAATTTTCCATAGGCTATATCTCCGATTCAGGGCTGAATCTTGACAGTGATATTACATTTCTGGAAACTACTAGTCCTAGGCTAGTTCCCCTCTTTCGGTGACCTGATTCATCTCTTCGAGAAATTTTCAAAAAATTCACATGAAAATTTCATATATTTGCTAATAAAAATGCCCAAAAACCAAATTTTCCAAAGGCTATATATCCGAATCAGGGCTGAATCTGGACATAGATTTACATTTCTGGAAACTACTCATCCTATGCTAGTTCCCCTCTATCGCTGACCTGATTCATATTCTCTAGAAATTTCCAAAAAATTCACATGAAAATTTCATATAATTTCTAGTAAAAATGGACAAAAACTAAATTCTCCAAAGGCTATATCTCTGATTCTGGGCTGAATCTGGACATAGGTGCTACATTTTTGAAACTACTAATTTAAGGCTACGTCCCCTCTTTCGGTGACCTGATTCATCTTTTCTAGAAATTTTCAAAAAATTCACATGAATATTTTATATATTTGCTAGTAAAAATGGCCAAAAACCACATTTTCCAACGGCTATATCTTTGATTCAGGGCTGAATATTAACATAGGTATTACATTTCTGGAAACTACTAACCCTAGGCTACTTCACCTCTTCCGGTGAGCTGATTCATCTTTTCTAGAAATTTCCAAAAAATTCACATGAAAATTTCATATATTTATTAGTAAAAATGGCCAAAAACAAAATTTTTCAAAGGCTATATCTCCGATTCAGGGCTGAATCTGGACATAGATGTTACATTTCTGGAAACTACTAATCCTAGGCTAGTTCCCCTCTATCGGTGACCTGATTCATCTTGTCTAGAAATTTCCAAAAAATTCACATGAAAATCTCATATAATTTCTAGTAAAAATGGCCAAAAACTACATTCTCCAAAGGCTATATCTCTGATTCTGGGCTGAATCTTAACATAGGTGTTACATTTCTGGAAACTACTAACCCTAGGCTACTTCACCTCTTTCGGTGAGCTGATTCATCTTTTCTAGAAATTTCCAAAAAATTCACATGAAAATTTCATATATTTACTAGTAAAAATGGCCAAAAACAACATTTTCCAAAGGCTATATCTCCGTTTCAGTGCTGAATCTGGACATAGATGTTACATTTCTGGAAACTACTAGTCCTAGGCTACTTCCACTCTTTCGGTGACCTGATTCATCTTTTCTAGAAATTTCCAAAAAATTCACATGAAAATTTCATATATTTACTAGTAAAAATGGCCAAAAACCAAATTTTCCAAAGGCTATATCTCCGATTCAGGGCTGAATCTGGACATAGATGTTACATTTCTGGAAACTACTAATCGTAGGCTACTTCCACTCTTTCGGTGACCTGATTCATCTTTTCTAGAAATTTCCAAAAAATTCACATGAAAATTTCATATATTTACTAGTAAAAATGGCCAAAAACCTAATTTTCCAAAGGCTATATCTCCGATTCAGGGCTGAATCTGGACATAGATGTTACATTTCTGGAAGCTACTAATCCTAGGCTACTTCACCTCTTCCGGTGAGCTGATTCATCTTTTCTAGAAATTTCCAAAAAATTCACATGAAAATTTCATATATTTACTAGTAAAAATGGCCAAAAACCAAAGTTTCCAAAGGCTATATCTCCGATTCAGGGCTGAATCTGGACATAGATGTTACATTTCTGGAAACTACTAGTCCTAGGCTACTTCCACTCTTTCGGTGACCTGATTCATCTTTTCTAGAAATATCCAAAAAATTCGCATCAAAATTTCATATATTTACTAATAAAAATGGCCAAAAACCAAATTTTCCAAAGGCTATATCTCCGATTCAGGGGCTGAATCTGGACATAGATGTTACATTTCTGGAAACTACTAATCTTAGGCTACTTACCCCCTTTCGGTGACCTGATTCATCTTTTCTAGAAATTTCCAAAAAATTCACATGAAAATTTCATATATTTACTAGTAAAAATGGCCAAAAACCAAATTTTCCAAAGGCTATATCTCCGATTCAGGGCTGAATCTGGACATAGATGTTACATTTCTGGAAACTACTAATCCTAGGCTACTTCCACTCTTTCGGTGACCTGATTCATCTTTTCTAGAAATTTCCAAAAAATTCACATGAAAATTTCATATATTTACTAGTAAAAATGGCCAAAAACCAAATTTTCCAAAGGCTATATCTCCGATTCAGAGCTGAATCTGGACATAGATGTTACATTTCTGGAAACTACTAGTCCAAAGCTACTTCCACTCTTTCGGTGACCTGATTCATCTTTTCTAGAAATTTCCAAAAAATTCACATGAAAATTTCATATATTTACTAGTAAAAATGGCCAAAAACCTAATTTTCCAAAGGCTATATCTCCGATTCAGGGCTGAATCTGGACATAGATGTTACATTTCTGGAAGCTACTAATCCTAGGCTACTTCACCTCTTCCGGTGAGCTGATTCATCTTTTCTAGAAATTTCCAAAAAATTCACATGAAAATTTCATATATTTACTAGTAAAAATGGCCAAAAACCAAAGTTTCCAAAGGCTATATCTCCGATTCAGGGCTGAATCTGGACATAGATGTTACATTTCTGGAAACTACTAGTCCTAGGCTACTTCCACTCTTTCGGTGACCTGATTCATCTTTTCTAGAAATATCCAAAAAATTCGCATCAAAATTTCATATATTTACTAATAAAAATGGCCAAAAACCAAATTTTCCAAAGGCTATATCTCCGATTCAGGGGCTGAATCTGGACATAGATGTTACATTTCTGGAAACTACTAATCTTAGGCTACTTACCCCCTTTCGGTGACCTGATTCATCTTTTCTAGAAATTTCCAAAAAATTCACATGAAAATTTCATATATTTACTAGTAAAAATGGCCAAAAACCAAATTTTCCAAAGGCTATATCTCCGATTCAGGGCTGAATCTGGACATAGATGTTACATTTCTGGAAACTACTAATCCTAGGCTACTTCCACTCTTTCGGTGACCTGATTCATCTTTTCTAGAAATTTCCAAAAAATTCACATGAAAATTTCATATATTTACTAGTAAAAATGGCCAAAAACCAAATTTTCCAAAGGCTATATCTCCGATTCAGAGCTGAATCTGGACATAGATGTTACATTTCTGGAAACTACTAGTCCAAAGCTACTTCCACTCTTTCGGTGACCTGATTCATCTTTTCTAGAAATTTCCAAAAAATTCACATGAAAATTTCATATATTTACTAGTAAAAATGGCCAAAAACCAAATTTTCCAAAGGCTATATCTCCGATTCAGGGCTGAATCTGGACATAGATGTTACATTTCTGGAAACTACTAATCGTAGGCTACTTCCACTCTTTCGGTGACCTGATTCATCTTTTCTAGAAATTTCCAAAAAATTCACATGAAAATTTCATATATTTACTAGTAAAAATGGCCAAAAACCAAATTTTCCAAAGGCTATATCTCCGATTCAGGGCTGAATCTGGACATAGATGTTACATTTCTGGAAACTACTAGTCCTAGGCTACTTCCACTCTTTCGGTGACCTGATTCATCTTTTCTAGAAATTTCCAAAAAATTCACATGAAAATTTCATATATTTACTAGTAAAAATGGCCAAAAACCAAATTTTCCAAAGGCTATATCTCCGATTCAGGGCTGAATCTCGACATAGATGTTACATTTCTGGAAACTACTAATCCTAGGCTACTTCCACTCTTTCGGTGACCTGATTCATCTTTTCTAGAAATTTCCAAAAAATTCACATGAAAATTTCATATATTTACTAGTAAAAATGGCCAAAAACCAAATTTTCCAAAGGCTATATCTCCGATTCAGGGCTGAATCTGGACATAGATGTTACATTTGAGGAAACTACTAATCCTAGGCTACTTCCACTCTTTCGGTGACCTGATTCATCTTTTCTAGAAATTTCAAAAAAATTCACATGAAAATTTCATATATTTACTAGTAAAAATGACCAAAAACGAAATTTTCCAAAGGCTATATCTCCGATTCAGGGCTGAATCTGGACATAGATGTTACATTTCTGGAAACTACTAGTCCTAGGCTACTTCCACTCTTTCGGTTACCTGATTCATCTTTTCTAGAAATTTCCAAAAAATTCACATGAAAATTTCATATATTTACTAGTAAAAATGGCTAAAAACCAAATTTTCCAAAGGCTATATCTCCGATTCAGGGCTGAATCTGGACATAGATGTTACATTTCTGGAAACTACTAATCCTAGGCTACTTCCACTCTTTCGGTGACCTGATTCATCTTTTCTAGAAATTTCCAAAAAATTCACATGAAAATTTCATATATTTACTAGTAAAAATGGCCAAAAACCAAATTTTCCAAAGGCTATATCTCCGATTCAGGGCTGAATCTGGACATAGATGTTACATTTCTGGAAACTACTAGTCCTAGGCTACTTTCACTCTTTCGGTGACCTGATTCATCTTTTCTAGAAATTTCCAAAAATTCACATGAAAATTTTATATATTTCTAGTAAAAATGGCCAAAAACCAAATTTTCAGGGCTGAATCTGGACAAAGATGTTACATTTCTGGAAGCTACTAATCCTAGGCTACTTCCACTCTTTCGGTGACCTGATTCATCTTTTCTAGAAATTTCCAAAAAATTCACATGAAAATTTCATATATTTACTAGTAAAAATGGCCAAAAACCAAATTTTCTAAAGGCTATGTCTCCGATTCAGGGCTGAATCTGGACATACGTAATACATTTCTGGAAACTACTAATCCTAGGCTACTTCCACTCTTTCGGTGAGCTGACTGATCTTTTCTAGAAATTTCCAAAAAATTCACATGAAAATTTCATATATTTACTAATAAAAATGGCCAAAAACCAAATTTTCCAAAGGCTATATCTCCGATTCAGGGCTGAATCTGGACATAAATGTTACATTTCTGGAAACTACTAGTCCAAAGCTACTTCCACTCTTTCGGTGACCTGATTCATCTTTTCTAGAAATTTCCAAAAATTTCACATGAAAATTTCATATATTTACTAGTAAAAATGGCCAAAAACCAAAGTTTCCAAAGGCTATATCTCCGATTCAGGGGCTTAATCTGGACATAGATGTTACATTTCTGGAAACTACTAGTCCTAGGCTACTTCCACTCTTTCGGTGACCTGATTCATCTTTTCTAGAAATTTCCAAAAAATTCACATGAAAATTTCATATATTTACTAGTAAAAATGGCCAAAAACCAAATTTTCCAAAGGCTATATCTCCGATTCAGGCCTGAATCTGGACATAGATGTTACATTTCTGGAAACTACTAGTCCTAGGCTACTTCCACTCTTTCGGTGACCTGATTCATCTTTTCTAGAAATTTCCAAAAAATTCACATGAAAATTTCATATATTTACTAGTAAAAATGGCCAAAAACCAAATTTTCCAAAGGCTATATCTCCGATTCAGGCCTGAATCGGGACATAGATGTTACATTTCTGGAAACTACTAATCCTAGGCTACTTCCACTCTTTCGGTGACCTGATTGATCTTTTCTAGAAATTTCCAAAAAATTCACATGAAAATTTCATATATTTACTAGTAAAAATGGCCAAAAACCAAAGTTTCCAAAGGCTATATCTCCGATTCAGGGCTGAATCTGGACATAGATGTTACATTTCTGGAAACTACTAATCTTAGGCTACTTACCCTCTTTCGGTGACCTGATTCATCTTTTCTAGAAATTTCCAAAAAATTCACATGAAAATTTCATATATTTACTAGTAAAAATGGCCAAAAACCAAATTTTCCAAAGGCTATATCTCCCATTCAGGGCTGAATCTGGACATAGATGTTACATTTCTGGAAACTACTAATCCTAGGCTACTTCCACTCTTTCGGTGACCTGATTCATCTTTTATAGAAATTTCCAAAAAATTCACATGAAAATTTCATATATTTACTAGTAAAAATGGCCAAAAACCAAATTTTCCAAAGGCTATATCTCCGATTCAGGGCTGAATCTGGACATAGATGTTACATTTCTGGAAACTACTAGTCCAAAGCTACTTCCACTCTTTCGGTGACCTGATTCATCTTTTCTAGAAATTTCCAAAAAATTCACATGAAAATTTCATATATTTACTAGTAAAAATGGCCAAAAACCAAATTTTCCAAAGGCTATATCTCCGATTCAGGGCTGAATCTGGACATAGATGTTACATTTCTGGAAACTACTAATCGTAGGCTACTTCCACTCTTTCGGTGACCTGATTCATCTTTTCTAGAAATTTCCAAAAAATTCACATGAAAATTTCATATATTTACTAGTAAAAATGGCCAAAAACCAAATTTTCCAAAGGCTATATCTCCGATTCAGGGCTGAATCTGGACATAGATGTTACATTTCTGGAAACTACTAGTCCTAGGCTACTTCCACTCTTTCGGTGACCTGATTCATCTTTTCTAGAAATTTCCAAAAAATTCACATGAAAATTTCATATATTTACTAGTAAAAATGGCCAAAAACCAAATTTTCCAAAGGCTATATCTCCGATTCAGGGCTGAATCTCGACATAGATGTTACATTTCTGGAAACTACTAATCCTAGGCTACTTCCACTCTTTCGGTGACCTGATTCATCTTTTCTAGAAATTTCCAAAAAATTCACATGAAAATTTCATATATTTACTAGTAAAAATGGCCAAAAACCAAATTTTCCAAAGGCTATATCTCCGATTCAGGGCTGAATCTGGACATAGATGTTACATTTGAGGAAACTACTAATCCTAGGCTACTTCCACTCTTTCGGTGACCTGATTCATCTTTTCTAGAAATTTCAAAAAAATTCACATGAAAATTTCATATATTTACTAGTAAAAATGACCAAAAACGAAATTTTCCAAAGGCTATATCTCCGATTCAGGGCTGAATCTGGACATAGATGTTACATTTCTGGAAACTACTAGTCCTAGGCTACTTCCACTCTTTCGGTTACCTGATTCATCTTTTCTAGAAATTTCCAAAAAATTCACATGAAAATTTCATATATTTACTAGTAAAAATGGCTAAAAACCAAATTTTCCAAAGGCTATATCTCCGATTCAGGGCTGAATCTGGACATAGATGTTACATTTCTGGAAACTACTAATCCTAGGCTACTTCCACTCTTTCGGTGACCTGATTCATCTTTTCTAGAAATTTCCAAAAAATTCACATGAAAATTTCATATATTTACTAGTAAAAATGGCCAAAAACCAAATTTTCCAAAGGCTATATCTCCGATTCAGGGCTGAATCTGGACATAGATGTTACATTTCTGGAAACTACTAGTCCTAGGCTACTTTCACTTTTTTGGTGACCTGATTCATCTTTTCTAGAAATTTCCAAAAATTCACATGAAAATTTTATATATTTCTAGTAAAAATGGCCAAAAACCAAATTTTCAGGGCTGAATCTGGACAAAGATGTTACATTTCTGGAAGCTACTAATCCTAGGCTACTTCCACTCTTTCGGTGACCTGATTCATCTTTTCTAGAAATTTCCAAAAAATTCACATGAAAATTTCATATATTTACTAGTAAAAATGGCCAAAAACCAAATTTTCTAAAGGCTATTTCTCCGATTCAGGGCTGAATCTGGACATACGTAATACATTTCTGGAAACTACTAATCCTAGGCTACTTCCACTCTTTCGGTGAGCTGATTGATCTTTTCTAGAAATTTCCAAAAAATTCACATGAAAATTTCATATATTTACTAATAAAAATGGCCAAAAACCAAATTTTCCAAAGGCTATATCTCCGATTCAGGGCTGAATCTGGACATAAATGTTACATTTCTGGAAACTACTAGTCCAAAGCTACTTCCACTCTTTCGGTGACCTGATTCATCTTTTCTAGAAATTTCCAAAAATTTCACATGAAAATTTCATATATTTACTAGTAAAAATGGCCAAAAACCAAAGTTTCCAAAGGCTATATCTCCGATTCAGGGGCTTAATCTGGACATAGATGTTACATTTCTGGAAACTACTAGTCCTAGGCTACTTCCACTCTTTCGGTGACCTGATTCATCTTTTCTAGAAATTTCCAAAAAATTCACATGAAAATTTCATATATTTACTAGTAAAAATGGCCAAAAACCAAATTTTCCAAAGGCTATATCTCCGATTCAGGCCTGAATCGGGACATAGATGTTACATTTCTGGAAACTACTAATCCTAGGCTACTTCCACTCTTTCGGTGACCTGATTGATCTTTTCTAGAAATTTCCAAAAAATTCACATGAAAATTTCATATATTTACTAGTAAAAATGGCCAAAAACCAAATTTTCCAAAGGCTATATCTCCGATTCAGGGCTGATTCGGGACATAGATGTTACATTTCTGGAAACTACTAATCCTAGGCTACTTCCACTCTTTCGGTTACCTGATTCATCTTTTCTAGAAATTTCCAAAAAATTCACATGAAAATTTCATATATTTACTAGTAAAAATGGCCAAAAACCAAATTTTCCAAAGGCTATATCTCCGATTCAGGGCTGAATCTGGACATAGATGTTACATTTCTGGAAACTACTAGTCCTAGGCTACTCCAACTCTTTCGGTGACCTGATTCATCTTTTCTAGAAATTTCCAAAAAATTCACATGAAAATTTCATATATTTACTAGTAAAAATGGCCAAAAACCAAATTTTCCAAAGGCTATATCTCCGATTCAGGGCTGAATCTGGATATATGTGTTACATATCTGGAAACTACTAATCTTGGGCTACTTCCACTCTTTCGGTGACCTGATTCATCTTTTCTAGAAATTTCCAAAAAATTCACATACAAATTGCATATATTTACTAGTAAAAATGGCCAAAAACCAAATTTTTCAAAGGCTATATCTCCGATTCAGGGCTGAATCTGGACATAGATGCTACATTTTTGGAAACTACTAATCGTAGGCTACTTCCACTCTTTCGGTGACCTGATTCATCTTTTCTAGAAATTTCCAAAAAATTCACATGAAAATTTCATATATTTACTAGTAAAAATGGCCAAAAACCAAATTTTCCAAAGGCTATATCTCCGATTCTGGGCTGAATCTGGACATAGATGTTACATTTCTGGAAGCTACTAATCCTAGGCTACTTCGACTCTTTCGGTGACCTGATTCATCTTTTCTAGAAATTTCCAAAAAATTCACATGAAAATTTCATATATTTACTAGTAAAAATGGCCGAAAACCAAATTTTCCAAAGGCTATATCTCCGATTCAGGGCTGAATCGGGACATAGATGTTACATTTCTGGAAACTACTAATCCTAGGCTACTTCCACTCTTTCGGTGACCTGATTCATCTTTTCTAGAAATTTCCAAAAAATTCACATGAAAATTTCATATATTTACTATTAAAAATGGCCAAAAACCAAATTTTCCAAAGGCTATATCTCCGATTCAGGGCTGAATCTGGACATAGATGTTACATTTGACGAAACTACTAATCCTAGGCTACTTCCACTCTTTCGGTGACCTGATTCATCTTTTCTAGAAATTTCAAAAAAATTCACATGAAAATTTCATATATTTACTAGTAAAAATGACCAAAAACGAAATTTTCCAAAGGCTATATCTCCGATTCAGGGCTGAATATTAACATAGGTATTACATTTCTGGAAACTACTAACCCTAGGCTACTTCACCTCTTCCGGTGAGCTGATTCATCTTTTCTAGAAATTTCCAAAAAATTCACATGAAAATTTCATATATTTACTAGTAAAAATGGCCAAAAACAAAATTTTTCAAAGGCTATATCTCCGATTCAGGGCTGAATCTGGACATAGATGTTACATTTCTGGAAACTACTAATCCTAGGCTAGGTCCCTCTATCGGTGACCTGATTCATCTTGTCTAGAAATTTCCAAAAAATTCACATGAAAATCTCATATAATTTCTAGTAAAAATGGCCAAAACTACATTCTCCAAATGCTATATCTCTGATTCTGGGCTGAATCTTAACATAGGTGTTACATTTCTGGAAACTACTAACCCTAGGCTACTTCACCTCTTTCGGTGAGCTGATTCATCTTTTCTAGAAATTTCCAAAAAATGCACATGAAAATTTCATATATTTACTAGTAAAAATGGCCAAAAACAACATTTTCCAAAGGCTATATCTCCGTTTCAGTGCTGAATCTGGACATAGATGTTACATTTCTGGAAACTACTAGTCCTAGGCTACTTCCACTCTTTCGGTGACCTGATTCATCTTTTCTAGAAATTTCCAAAAAATTCACATGAAAATTTCATATATTTACTAGTAAAAATGGCCAAAAACCAAATTTTCCAAAGGCTATATCTCCGATTCAGGGCTGAATCTGGACATAGATGTTACATTTCTGGAAACTACTAATCGTAGGCTACTTCCACTCTTTCGGTGACCTGATTCATCTTTTCTAGAAATTTCCAAAAATTCACATGAAAATTTCATATATTTACTAGTAAAAATGGCCAAAAACCAAATTTTCCAAAGGCTATATCTCCGATTCAGGGCTGAATCTGGACATAGAGGTTACATTTCTGGAAGCAACTAATCCTAGGCTACTTCCACTCTTTCGGTGACCTGATTCATCTTTTCTAGAAATTTCCAAAAAATTCACATGAAAATTTCATATATTTACTAGTAAAAATGGCCAAAAACCAAAGTTTCCAAAGGCTATATCTCCGATTCAGGGGCTGAATCTGGACATAGATGTTACATTTCTGGAAACTACTAGTCCTAGGCTACTTCCACTCTTTCGGTGACCTGATTCATCTTTTCTAGAAATATCCAAAAAATTCGCATCAAAATTTCATATATTTACTAGTAAAAATGGCCAAAAACCAAATTTTCCAAAGGCTATATCTCCGATTCAGGGGCTGAATCTGGACATAGATGTTACATTTCTGGAAACTACTAATCTTAGGCTACTTACCCTCTTTCGGTGACCTGATTCATCTTTTCTAGAAATTTCCAAAAAATTCACATGAAAATTTCATATATTTACTAGTAAAAATGGCCAAAAACCAAATTTTCCAAAGGCTATATCTCCGATTCAGGGCTGAATCTGGACATAGATGTTACATTTCTGGAAACTACTAATCCTAGGCTACTTCCACTCTTTCGGTGACCTGATTCATCTTTTCTAGAAATTTCCAAAAAATTCACATGAAAATTTCATATATTTACTAGTAAAAATGGCCAAAAACCAAATTTTCCAAAGGCTATATCTCCGATTCAGGGCTGAATCTGGACATAGATGTTACATTTCTGGAAACTACTAGTCCAAAGCTACTTCCACTCTTTCGGTGACCTGATTCATCTTTTCTAGAAATTTCCAAAAAATTCACATGAAAATTTCATATATTTACTAGTAAAAATGGCCAAAAACCAAATTTTCCAAAGGCTATATCTCCGATTCAGGGCTGAATCTGGACATAGATGTTACATTTCTGGAAACTACTAATCGTAGGCTACTTCCACTCTTTCGGTGACCTGATTCATCTTTTCTAGAAATTTCCAAAAAATTCACATGAAAATTTCATATATTTACTAGTAAAAATGGCCAAAAACCAAATTTTCCAAAGGCTATATCTCCGATTCAGGGCTGAATCTGGACATAGATGTTACATTTCTGGAAACTACTAGTCCTAGGCTACTTCCACTCTTTCGGTGACCTGATTCATCTTTTCTAGAAATTTCCAAAAAATTCACATGAAAATTTCATATATTTACTAGTAAAAATGGCCAAAAACCAAATTTTCCAAAGGCTATATCTCCGATTCAGGGCTAAATCTGGACATAGATGTTACATTTCTGGAAACTACTAATCCTAGGCTACTTCACTCTTTCGGTGACCTGATTCATCTTTTCTAGAAATTTCCAAAAAATTCACATGAAAATTTCATATATTTACTAGTAAAAATGGCCAAAAACCAAATTTTCCAAAGGCTATATCTCCGATTCAGGGCTGAATCTGGACATAGATGTTACATTTGATGAAACTACTAATCCTAGGCTACTTCCACTCTTTCGGTGACCTGATTCATCTTTCTAGAAATTTCAAAAAAATTCACATGAAAATTTCATATATTTACTAGTAAAAATGACCAAAAACGAAATTTTCCAAAGGCTATATCTCCGATTCAGGGCTGAATCTGGACATAGATGTTACATTTCTGGATATTTACTAGTAAAAATGGCCAAAAACCAAATTTTGCAAAGGCTATATCTCCGATTCAGGGCTGAATCTGGACATAGATGTTACATTTCTGGAAACTACTAGTCCTAGGCTACTTCCACTCTTTCGGTGACCTGATTCATCTTTTCTAGAAATTTCCAAAAAATTCACATGAAAATTTTATATATTTACTAGTAAAAATGGCCAAAAACCAAATTTTCAGGGCTGAATCTGGACAAAGATGTTACATTTCTGGAAGCTACTAATCCTAGGCTACTTCCACTCTTTCGGTGACCTGATTCATCTTTTCTAGAAATTTCCAAAAAATTCACATGAAAATTTCATATATTTACTAGTAAAAATGGTCAAAAACCAAATTTTCTAAAGGCTATGTCTCCGATTCAGGGCTGAATCTGGACATACGTAATACATTTCTGGAAACTACTAATCCTAGGCTACTTCCACTCTTTCGGTGACCTGATTGATCTTTTCTAGAAATTTCCAAAAAATTCACATGAAAATTTCATATATTTACTAATAAAAATGGCCAAAAACCAAATTTTCCAAAGGCTATATCTCCGATTCAGGGCTGAATCTGGACATAGATGTTATATTTCTGGAAACTACTAGTCCAAAGCTACTTCCACTCTTTCGGTGACCTGATTCATCTTTTCTAGAAATTTCCAAAAATTTCACATGAAAATTTCATATATTTACTAGTAAAAATGGCCAAAAACCAAAGTTTCCAAAGGCTATATCTCCGATTCAGGGGCTTAATCTGGACATAGATGTTACATTTCTGGAAACTACTAGTCCTAGGCTACTTCCACTCTTTCGGTGACCTGATTCATCTTTTCTAGAAATTTCCAAAAAATTCACATGAAAATTTCATATATTTACTAGTAAAAATGGCCAAAAACCAAATTTTCCAAAGGCTATATCTCCGATTCAGGGCTGAATCTGGATATATGTGTTACATATCTGGAAACTACTAATCTTAGGCTACTTCCACTCTTTCGGTGACCTGATTCATCTTTTCTAGAAATTTCCAAAAAATTCGCATACAAATTGCATATATTTACTAGTAAAAATGGCCAAAAACCAAATTTTTCAAAGGCTATATCTCCGATTCAGGGCTGAATCTGGACATAGATGCTACATTTTTGGAAACTACTAATCGTAGGCTACTTCCACTCTTTCGGTGACCTGATTCATCTTTTCTAGAAATTTCCAAAAAATTCACATGAAAATTTCATATTTCACTAGTAAAAATGGCCAAAAACCAACATTTTCCAAAGGCTATATCTCCGTTTCAGTGCTGAATCTGGACATAGATGTTACATTTCTGGAAACTACTAGTCCTAGGCTACTTCCACTCTTTCGGTGACCTGATTCATCTTTTCTAGAAATTTCCAAAAAATTCACATGAAAATTTCATATATTTACTAGTAAAAATGTCCAAAAACCAAATTTTCCAAAGGCTATATCTCCGATTCAGGGCTGAATCTGGACATAGATGTTACATTTCTGGAAACTACTAATCGTAGGCTACTTCCACTCTTTCGGTGACCTGATTCATCTTTTCTAGAAATTTCCAAAAAATTCACATGAAAATTTCATATATTTACTAGTAAAAATGGCCAAAAACCAAATTTTCCAAAGGCTATATCTCCGATTCAGGGCTGAATCTGGACATAGATGTTACATTTCTGGAAGCTACTAATCCTAGGCTACTTCCACTCTTTCGGTGACCTGATTCATCTTTTCTAGAAATTTCCAAAAAATTCACATGAAAATTTCATATATTTACTAGTAAAAATGGCCAAAAACCAAATTTTCCAAAGGCTATATCTCCGATTCAGGGCTGAATCTGGACATAGATATTACATTTCTGGAAACTACTAGTCCTAGGCTACTTCCACTCTTTCGGTGACCTGATTCACCTTTTCTAGAAATTTTCAAAAAATTCACATGAAAATTTCATATATTTACTAGTAAAAATGGCCAAAAACCAAATTTTCCAAAGGCTATATCTCCGATTCAGGGCTGAATCTGGACATAGATGTTACATTTCTGGAAACTAATAATCCTAGGCTACTTCCACTCTTTCGGTGACCTGATTCATCTTTTCTAGAAATTTCCAAAAAATTCACATGAAAATTTCATATATTTACTAGTAAAAATGGCCAAAAACCAAATTTTCCAAAGGCTATATCTCCGATTCAGGGCTGAATCTGGACATAGATGTTACATTTGAGGAAACTACTAATCCTAGGCTACTTCCACTCTTTCGGTGACCTGATTCATCTTTTCTAGAAATTTCAAAAAAATTCACATGAAAATTTCATATATTTACTAGTAAAAATGACCAAAAACGAAATTTTCCAAAGGCTATATCTCCGATTCAGGGCTGAATCTGGACATAGATGTTACATTTCTGGATATTTACTAGTAAAAATGGCCAAAAACCAAATTTTCCAAAGGCTATATCTCCGATTCAGGGCTGAATCTGGACATAGATGTTATCTGGAAACTACTAGTCCTAGGCTACTTCCACTCTTTCGGTGACCTGATTCATCTTTTCTAGAAATTTCCAAAAAATTCACATGAAAATTTTATATATTTACTAGTAAAAATGGCCAAAAACCAAATTTTCAGGGCTGAATCTGGACAAAGATGTTACATTTCTGGAAGCTACTAATCCTAGGCTACTTCCACTCTTTCGCTGACCTGATTCATCTTTTCTAGAAATTTCCAAAAAATTCACATGAAAATTTCATATATTTACTAGTAAAAATGGCCAAAAACCAAATTTTCTAAAGGCTATGTCTCCGATTCAGGGCTGAATCTGGACATACGTAATACATTTCTGGAAACTACTAACCCTAGGCTACTTCCACTCTTTCGGTGACCTGATTGATCTTTTCTAGAAATTTCCAAAAAATTCACATGAAAATTTCATATATTTACTAATAAAAATGGCCAAAAACCAAATTTTCCAAAGGCTATATCTCCGATTCAGGGCTGAATCTGGACATAGATGTTACATTTCTGGAAACTACTAGTCCAAAGCTACTTCCACTCTTTCGGTGACCTGATTCATCTTTTCTAGAAATTTCCAAAAATTTCACATGAAAATTTCATATATTTACTAGTAAAAATGGCCAAAAACCAAAGTTTCCAAAGGCTATATCTCCGATTCAGGGGCTTAATCTGGACATAGATGTTACATTTCTGGAAACTACTAGTCCTAGGCTACTTCCACTCTTTCGGTGACCTGATTCATCTTTTCTAGAAATTTCCAAAAAATTCACATGAAAATTTCATATATTTACTAGTAAAAATGGCCAAAAACCAAATTTTCCAAAGGCTATATCTCCGATTCAGGGCTGAATCGGGACATAGATGTTACATTTCTGGAAACTACTAATCCTAGGCTACTTCCACTCTTTCGGTGACCTGATTCATCTTTTCTAGAAATTTCCAAAAAATTCACATGAAAATTTCATATATTTACTAGTAAAAATGGCCAAAAACCAAATTTTCCAAAGGCTATATCTCCGATTCAGGGCTGAATCTGGACATAGATGTTACATTTCTGGAAACTACTAATCGTAGGCTACTTCCACTCTTTCGGTAACCTGATTCATCTTTTCTAGAAATTTCCAAAAAATTCACATGAAAATTTCATATATTTACTAGTAAAAATGGCCAAAAACCAAATTTTCCAAAGGCTATATCTCCGATTCAGGGCTGAATCTGGACATAGATGTTACATTTTTGGAAACTACTAATCGTAGGCTACTTCCACTCTTTCGGTGACCTGATTCATCTTTTCTAGAAATTTCCAAAAATTTCACATGAAAATTTCATATATTTACTAGTAAAAATGGCCAAAAACCAAAGTTTCCAAAGGCTATATCTCCGATTCAGGGGCTTAATCTGGACATAGATGTTACATTTCTGGAAACTAGTAGTCCTAGGCTACTTCCACTCTTTCGGTGACCTGATTCATCTTTTCTAGAAATTTCCAAAAAATTCACATGAAAATTTCATATATTTACTAGTAAAAATGTCCAAAAACCAAATTTTCCAAAGGCTATATCTCCGATTCAGGGCTGAATCGGGACATAGATGACACATTTCTGGAAACTACTAATCCTAGGCTACTTCCACTCTTTCGGTGACCTGATTCATCTTTTCTAGAAATTTCCAAAAAATTCACATGAAAATTTCATATATTTACTAGTAAAAATGGCCAAAAACCAAATTTTCTAAAGGCTATGTCTCCGATTCAGGGCTGATTCTGGACATACGTAATACATTTCTGGAAACTACTAATCCTAGGCTACTTCCACTCTTTCGGTGACCTGATTGATCTTTTCTAGAAATTTCCAAAAAATTCACATGAAAATTTCATATATTTACTAAT
This sequence comes from Panzeria rudis, assembly GCA_956483635.1. Lineage (NCBI taxonomy): Eukaryota > Metazoa > Arthropoda > Insecta > Diptera > Tachinidae > Panzeria > Panzeria rudis. The sequence goes on from CATQFL010000149.1 coordinate 46,410, forward strand.
AAAAATGGGCAAAAACCAAATTTTCCAAAGGCTATATCTCCGATTCAGGGCTGAATCTGGACATAGATGTTACATTTCTGGAAACTACTAGTCCTAGGCTACTTCCACTCTTTCGGTGACCTGATTCATCTTTTCTAGAAATTTCCAAAAAATTCACATGAAAATTTCATATATTTACTAGTAAAAATGGCCAAAAACCAAATTTTCCAAAGGCTATATCTCCGATTCAGGGCTGAATCTGGACATAGATGTTACATTTTTGGAAACTACTAATCGTAGGCTACTTCCACTCTTTCGGTGACCTGATTCATCTTTTCTAGAAATTTCCAAAAAATTCACATGAAAATTTCATATATTTACTAGTAAAAATGGCCAAAAACCAAAGTTTCCAAAGGCTATATCTCCGATTCAGGGGCTGAATCTGGACATAGATGTTACATTTCTGGAAACTACTAGTCCTAGGCTACTTCCACTCTTTCGGTGACCTGATTCATCTTTTCTAGAAATTTCCAAAAAATTCGCATGAAAATTTCATATATTTACTAGTAAAAATGGCCAAAAACCAAATTTTCCAAAGGCTATATCTCCGATTCAGGGCTGAATCTGGACATAGATGTTACATTTCTGGAAACTACTAGTCCTAGGCTACTTCCACTCTTTCGGTGACCTGATTCATCTTTTCTAGAAATTTCCAAAAAATTCACATGAAAATTTCATATATTTACTAGTAAAAATGTATGTTGATGGTTATTAAGCAATTGTCTATATGCATTTCATTGGCGCTTTTACCAAATCGTCAGTAGACTTCAACCACAACTTTGAACAGTTACAAACCTCCTATTTTATGCACAGGCTTTCAAAAACCATTTGAGAATTTACAAACGATAATATTTTTGAAAATCACAAAAGAATAAAATAAGTGTAGTAGGCTTAGAAACTTATACAAAACCCAACAAATATTTTATATTCGATATGAATCTATTTTATTTTTCTTTGGTGATTTTCAAAAATATTATCATTTGTAAATTCTCAAATGGTTTTTGAAAGTCTGTGCATAAGATAAGAGGTTTGTAACTGTTCAAAGTTGTGGTTGAAGTCTACTGACGATTTGGTAAAAGCGCCAATGAAATGCATATAGATAATTGCTTAATAACCATCAACAAATAAATTTCATTTAAAATATAATTATGACAATATGTCGAATAATAAATTTCTTAAAGATAATTAGTAACAATAATTTTGTTTTAACATAAAAAAATTTTTTGTTTGTTATATTTAGTTAAAATTAGCATTGTATGAATTTCTAAATGATATTGCTAAACATAAAAAATTATTAAAATTATTTATTAAAAATCTTTATATTTTTTTAAATTAATTTTTTGATTTTTTCCCTTTATGTTTACAAATACATTGTTTTTATCATCAATATCAATAACTTTAAAAGGCCCTTTGTAAATTGGATCTAATTTGTGTGCTGTGTGATTTTCAATGAATATTTCTTGACCTATTGTAATTTTAGTATTGTTTGTGTTTTGATCATGTGAATATTTTTGGTAATGGTTTGTTTTATCAATTAGGTGTTGTGCCCTATTTAATGCTGTTTGTAGACGGAATTTTACTTCCTTTGTATAGTTATCAAAATTATATATGGTATCTATTTTATTGGTTTGTGTCATTGGGTTATGATTTGGTAGGTTTGGAAAAATTAATTCAAACGGGCAGTATCCATGAACAGTTGAGGGTGTAGTATTAAAAGTATACGTAAAATACTTTATCCATTCATCCCAATCGTTTCTGGATGCGTGAATGTATGAGCGTATGTACTCATTAAAGTTGCGATGTGATCTTTCAACTGTTGCTACTGTTTGATGGTGGTAAGGGGCTGATGTTGCTTTTTCTATTTTCAAAAGTATAAGAAGTTCCACAAGAACTAGATTATTGTATTCGGTACCCATGTCACTAAGTATTTTATTCATGGGTCCATAAATTAATATAAAATGCTCGACCAATGTCTTAGCTATGATTTTGGCGTTTTTATTAGTTACTGGTATTGCTACCAAATATTTAGTAAGATCGCATATTATTGTAACAATGTATTGATTGCCATTTTCTGATACCGGAAGGGGTCCTACCGTATCTATTATTACAGTTTCAAATGGTTTCTGCGGTGTTGGGGTTTTAATCATTTCTGGTTTTATGTGCTTCGTTGTTTTATTGGTTTGACATTGAACACATTTTCTTACGTATTGTTTCACATCTTTAGTGATATTTTTCCAATAATAAAATTGTCTAAGCTTCTTAAGTAATCTAGTTGTTCCAGGATGTCCTCCAAAAAGGGGGTTATTGTGGAATTTTTCTAATAAATATTTTTGTTCATCTTTGTTAGTTATTATGCATATTTTGGGTGTTAGCGCTATTTGTAATTTGTTAACATGTTGGTTTGCTTTTTGTTTAAATTGTTTAATTGATACGAGGTCAAATAAATTATCATTTAAATTTATTTGTATTTTATTAAAATTTCTACTTATTGCTTCTTTTTCAAGAATTGGAAAAAATTTATCTAGATCGATATTTCCATTAGCAAAAGTGTTTTGTATATTAATTTTTTGTGCTAGCATATTTTTACCTCGTTTAAAATTTAGTGTGGGAGATTTTTCCGTCAATATTTACCCTAATCTTGACCCACTTTTTTATGCAATCGAAGCCAATAGTTTCGAAAACTTTAGGCTTTTCGGTAATTAGTTTATTATCCTTCTTAATTTTCTCTTCAGTTTTGTCTCGTGATTGTGCGCGTGTGGTTACCATAAAAACACTGTTAATTGATGGTATTGATTTAATATCATTGAAAGAAATTCGAGATAACGCGTCCGCTCCTGAATTGTCTTTACCCTTAATATGTTCTATAACAAAATCATACTCCTCCAGGTCCAGGCGTATTCTTGTCAACCTACTGGATGGGTTTTTAAAGGCATATAAATATGTTAATGGTTTATGATCACTACGTACTATAAATTTTTTCCCATATACATAGGGTCGAAAGTGATTAATTGTCTATTGGATAGCTATTAATTCTTGCTCTATTGGGGCTTTGTTTGACTCCCCGCTTGTAAATATTGCACCACATGCGATTTTACTCGCATCTGCAGTTATGTAGAATGTTTTGTCAAAATCTGGATATTGAAGAATTTGTGGAGACAGCAGTGCTGTCTTGAGATGTTGAAAAGCTTGTTCACAGTCAGCCGACCATACGAAAGGTTCTTTTTTCCTTGTCAGTTTAGTTAAATGGATGGAATAGAATGCAAAATGTGGTATGAAGCGTCTGTAACAATTACAGAAAGCTACGAATCGACGAACATCATCTCCATTTGTCGGGGTGGTGTAATTTTTAATTGAATCGTATTTGCTACTGTCTGGTAAAATACCTTTATCAGTGCATCTATGACCCAAATATGTAACGTCGGATCTGAAAAAAGTACATTTGTCTGGATGTAATTTTAAATTACAATCTCTGCATCTTTGGAAAACAATTTCCAAGTTCTTAAGCATGTGCTTTATCGAACATCCGGTGACAATAACATCATCCATATATATAAAAGTTTTTGAAAGAGCTAAAGCTGCAAATGCTAAATTCATCATTCTCTGAAAGGAATTTGAGGCTACTTTTAAGCCATATGGTAAACGGGTGAAACGATATTAACCATTTTCTGTTGAGAATGAAGTAATGTCTCTCGATTTTTAATTTAATCCAACTTGATGAAATCCAGAGGTTAAGTCCAAACAGCAAAAAAATTTTGCTCTCCCCAATTGGTCCAAAATGTCCTCAATTCTGGGCAATGGAAATTTGTCTGCTATCAACTTCTTATTTATTTGCCTGTAATCAAAAACTAAACGCCATCGTTTTTTAGGGTTATTTGGCAATGATTTCTTTGGCACGAGCATAATAGGACTATTTTAATTGGACGCCGATGGTTCAACTATTCCGTCCTGCCGTAGTTTTTCAACTTGCCTTATTCTTTCATCCTTTTGTGAGTGTGGCGTACGATAATTTTTAATGTACACAGGATTGTGATCAGAAACTCTTAAATTTTGTGTATAAAAATTGTTCGTACTTATCTTATCACTTTCTAAAGCGAAAATATCAATATATTTTGAACATAATTGAATCATTTCAGATTTAATAATTTCAGGAAACTTGTTCGATAATTTTTCAAGAATTTTTTGGGTTCTTTTATTATCAACATTGGACGTATTAAGAATTTCGTAGTCGGACAGTTTTTCATACTTTATTGATGTATTTTTTAAAAATATATTTTCAGAATTTGTGTTTACAATCCTTACATACGGAGAATTTTTTGATACTATGCAACCAGCTACAAATACTCCCTCTTCTATTGTTTGACTTGGAACTACCAAATCAGAATCTTCGTTGCTAATTATAATTGCTCTGAAAACTTCAGCTCGAGCTGGAAGGTTTATTGTACCATCACCTATACTTTCAAGTAGTGGAATATTTATGGGGTAATTTAAATTGTAAGGTCTTAGCGAGAGTAAATTTGAATTTTCATCTTGTCCATATTGAATAGTGGCATTGTATGTTTTTAAGAAGTCTAATCCCAATATACCTTGAAATGGTATTGGGAACGCATCTGAAATTACATAAAATTTTTGAGGGATCAGAAAGTTTTTTCCTTTTAAATCAATTTTAATTGCTCCTAGGGATTCAATAATTCCTTCTCCGATTCCAGATATTTGTATAACGTTTTTTCTGTTGAATTTTAATGAGCTGAGAGCACCGATTTTAATTAGTGAGACGTCTGCTCCGGTGTTCACAAGGAATGAACTTAAATTATTATGAGTTGATATTTGAATTTCAATAAAACTACTTAAATTGAGATTTAAGTGGAATTGATTTAATATTTGTTTTGTGCTCATCTAATTTTGGAGCTGACCCCCCGCATTTTGGGGGGAAATCCCGTTTTCCGAGACCTCCTATGTCAATCTTACCCGTCCTCTGCTTTGTTGTCGGTTAGATTGATTTCTATAATTGTTGCTTTGGCCTCCTCGTTGCCCATTGTAACGGGTATTATCATTATAATTTCTTGAATTGTTGTTATAATTTCTAGAATTGTTATTTCGACGCCAGTCTTGGCCACGTCCATGGTTATTGAATCCACCGCTCCTGTAGTTCTGATAACCAGAACCACGACGCTTAAAGTAGAATACCGAAGAATTTGAGATGGATGTCTCAGTGCTAGCTTCTATGAATTTGGAAACGACTTCATTCAGAGACATAAAGTTTCCTGTTTTAATGACGAGTTTTACCTCATCACTTGTGGCGTTTCGAGAAATGGCTTTGGCTGCATTTTGCTTTATTAATTTCTCAGCAATATCTTGAGGATAACCTTCTCGTATATAGGCTCCACCTAGTTTTTCTGTAATTCCCTGTATGTCTTCTGCATATGTTGTAGCCGATTTTGATTGTTGTTTTATGTTCATTCGTTTTGAACACAGTACTTTGGATGATTCTCCTTGTACCGAAGATTGTAGTTTAGCCTTAATAGCTTGAATAGTATTTTTATTTGTTATATTTCTTACACGTCCCTTCAATTTAATTTTTATTACGTCTATTGCAACCGCTTCATGTGTTTCCTTTATTCTATCGATCAATGTTAATGCATCAAGGAAACTTTGTAGTTCATTTACATTACCATCAAATGCAGGGACAATTTTTGTAGATTTATCAATGACATCATCCTCTGTTCGTGGCATGATGATTGTTTTTATTTCCTCGTCTGTTTCCGTTTGTAAATCTTCCCTATCGCTTTCGTCCGACTCAGTGATTTCCCTATCTATCTCACAGGTTAATGTTAGTGGGACTTTAATATTAATATTATGTTGATGAAAGACTTTTATCAATTTATCCCTTAATGTATAGAAGATTTTATTGGCTTCCTCTTTGTGAAGTGTAGTGTACCTATCATAGTGCCTATGTAGTGTTGCCCTAATAGTATTAAAGGTTTCTAATAAAATTTGAATATGTTTTTCTAATGTTTCTGGCTTTATTGGCCTATTTTTATTTATGCATTTATAAGATTGTTTGAATTTATTTTGTAAAGGTTCTAAATTTTCTAAAATATGTTCCCATTGCATTATGAATTTTAAGCTTAAAAATATAAAAACTTAATTTCTAGGCTTACATTTTCTCTTCTGAATAGTGGCTCCTCTTATATCTGTTATTGGTGTGCGGCAGCGTTACTATTTCCATTTACAGCTTTAAAAATCGTCTTTGTTTGTCTCTTCTTATATTTGATTATTGTCTTCTTATATATATCTGCTGATGGGGTGAGGCAGCGTTTCTATTTCTATTTACGGCTCTAAGTATCATCTTTATTACGTAGATAACGGCTAAGCTGATAACTGTTATTACCGACAATATTTGGATGTAATTCATGTTTTTGTTTTTGGTTGTAGTTCTAGTTTCTTCAATGTTCATTTTTAAATTGATACGTAGTATTTCTACTACTTCTTTATTATTATTGTCTTCCGTGGATTTACCCACTTCATAACCCACAACCAGTAACGGGATTGTTTGCAAAATTTTCTTCCACCACGTCATACTTTATTTAATGTTTATGTATTCAGTTATAATATTTGTTTAACATTCAAAAATTTTGTTTTTATATGTCACAATTAACCATTAGTTATTTAGGGTCTTATAGTTTTTTTTATAATTCCATGATTTTAGGATTTTACATAATTTAGAAAGTTAGTTTACGTAAGAATTATTTACTTAGATAAAAATTTTTCATAAGTTTTTATTCACTTTTGATTCAGCTCAAAGCTAATTTATATATATAATTTTTTTTTAATGCTAATATTTCATTTTAATTTTTTAAAATTAAATTGCACTTGTATTTCTTCATTTTCCGATTTATTTTTGCTCACGGTCGCCATGTTAAGTTGCGGTGTTCATATTTAAATAAGTAACACGGTGGTATGTCGTTTAATGACTGCTCCAGTTTTTTCTTTATTAACATGTAGTATATATTTATAATTATAATTATGGTAATACTTAAAACTAAGGAATTTGAGGGTAAGTGAAAATACATAATGAATAGTCGCCAATAATGTAATGCGATCCAACGACGGTGTTAAATAAATGTGCATACCTGAAATGTATCGTTCGTTGGCATTAAGTATTTGAGCCAAAAGTAGGTCAGACATTGACTTAAAATATTTGAATTTAAAATATTATTATTAGTCATTTATTCATTATTCATTCATTTGGTATTTTCACTACATTACAGCTAGTTTCCAATTATCAGGAAAAATTCCTGCTTCCAATGAATTATTTATTATGTTCATTAGGCTATTTCCTATAGTGTTCCAGTTATCGAGTATAATTTTGATTGACAGCTTGGTGTGGTCTGGTTTTCCATTCATTTTATTACATATTTTTTCAGCTCTGTTAAATTAACTGCACGGAACTGAAATATCGAGCTTATCACAGCGATTTGGTTCGCATATTGCACTTGCTCTATATCTGATCTAATTAATTTATTACTATCAACAAAATAGTCGTTGAATTTACTAGCTATCCTAAAGTGAGTGAAGATAAATATGCCGAGTTAAATATGTTTTGACGTAAACCCTTACGTCATTGCATATTTGGACATATTTACCAAATATGTTTTCGCTTTCCAAATATGTTTTCGCTTTTCAAATATATTTTCGCTTTTTAAATATGTTTTTGTTCTAAATATGTTTTCGCTTCCCAAATATGTTTTCGCTTTTCAAATATGTTTTCGTTTTCTAAATATGTTTTCGCTTTCCAAAGATGTTTTCGCTTTTCATATATGTTTTCGCTTTTCAAATATGTTTTTGTTTCCCAAATATGTTTTTTTTTCTATTTTCGGCAACAGCCCTGCTTTTGTTTAAATTTTTCATCCACTTAGTACTATTTCTCTAGAGGATTTTCCGAATTGTGGACAAACTAAAGTAGTTGACAGGATGAGATGTACCGCATTTTGAAGGTATTCCATCCTGTTATTTTATTGTTTTAACCAGAATCCGGAGAAATAATTCTACCTATTTTGCTAATTTTTTTAATATTTCATAAACTTAGTACTATTTCTCTGGAGGATTTTCTGAATTCTGGACAAACTAATGTAGTTGACAGGATGAGATATACCGCATTTTGAAGGTATTCCATCCTGTTATTTTACTGTTTTAACCAGAATCCGGATAAAAAATTTTACCTATTTTGCTAATTTTTTTTAATATTTCATAAACTTAGTACTATTTCTCTGGAGGATTTTCCGAATTCTGGACAAACTAATGTAGTTGACAGGATGAGATATACCGCATTTTGAAGGTATTCCATCCTGTTATTTTCCTGTTTTAACCAGAATCCGGAGAAATAATTTAGCTATTTTGCTAATTTTTTTAAATATTTCATAAACTTAGTACTATTTCTCTGGAGGATTTTCCGAATTCTGGACAAACTAATGTTGTTCACAGGATGAGATATACCGCATTTTGAAGGTATTCCATCCTGTTATTTTACTGTTTTAACCAGATTCCGGAGAAATAATTTTACCAATTTTTTTAATTTTTCATAAACTTAGTACTATTTCTCTGGAGGATTTTTCAAATTCTGGACAAACTAATGTAGTTGACAGGATAAGATATACCGCATTTTGAAGGTATTCCATCCTGTTATTTTACTGTTTTAACCAGAATCCGGAGGAATAAATTTATCTATTTTTTTAAATTTTTCATAAACTTAGTACTATTTCTCTGGAGGATTTTCCGAATTCTGGACAAACTAATGTAGTTGACAGGATGAGATATACCGCATTGTGAAGGTATTCCATCCTGTGATTTTACTGTTTTAACCAGAACCCGGAGAAATAATTTGACCTATTTTTTTAATATTTTTAATTTTTCATATACTTAGTACTATTTCTCTGGAGGGTTTTCCGAATTCTGGACAAACTAATGTAGTTGACAGGATAAGATATACCGCATTTTGAATTTATTCCATCCTGTTATTTTACTGTTTTAACCAGAATCCTGAGAAATAATTTGACCTATTTTTTAATATTTTTAATATTTCATAAACAGTACTATTTCTCTGGACAAAGTAATGTAGCTGACAGGATGAGATGTATCGCATTTTGAAGGTATTCCATCCTGTTATTTTACTGTTTTAACCAGAATCCGGAGAAATAATTTTACCTATTTTTTTTTAATTTTTCATAAACTTAGTATTATTTCTCTGGAGGATTTTCCGAATTCTGGACAGACTAGTGTAGTTGATAGGATGAGATATACCGCGTTTTGAAGGTATTCCATGCTGTTATTTTACTATTTTAACCAGAATCCGGAGAAATATGTTTTCGCTTTTCAAATATGTTTTCGTTTTCTAAATATGTTTTCGCTTTCCAAAGATGTTTTCGCTTTTCATATATGTTTTCGCTTTTCAAATATGTTTTTGTTTCCCAAATATGTTTTTTTTTCTATTTTCGGCAACAGCCCTGCTTTTGTTTAAATTTTTCATCCACTTAGTACTATTTCTCTAGAGGATTTTCCGAATTGTGGACAAACTAAAGTAGTTGACAGGATGAGATGTACCGCATTTTGAAGGTATTCCATCCTGTTATTTTATTGTTTTAACCAGAATCCGGAGAAATAATTCTACCTATTTTGCTAATTTTTTTAATATTTCATAAACTTAGTACTATTTCTCTGGAGGATTTTCCGAATTCTGGACAAACTAATGTAGTTGACAGGATGAGATATATCGCATTTTGAAGGTATTCCATCCTGTTATTTTACTGTTTTAACCAGAATCCGGATAAAAAATTTTACCTATTTTGCTAATTTTTTTTAATATTTCATAAACTTAGTACTATTTCTCTGGAGGATTTTTCGAATTCTGGACAAACTAATGTAGTTGACAGGATGAGATATACCGCATTTTGAAGGTATTCCATCCTGTTATTTTCCTGTTTTAACCAGAATCCGGAGAAATAATTTTACCTATTTTGCTAATTTTTTTAATATTTCATAAACTTAGTACTATTTCTCTGGAGGATTTTCCGAATTCTGGACAAACTAATGTAGTTCACAGGATGAGATATACCGCATTTTGAAGGTATTCCATCCTGTTATTTTACTGTTTTAACCAGATTCCGGAGAAATAATTTTACCAATTTTTTTAATTTTTCATAAACTTAGTACTATTTCTCTGGAGGATTTTTCAAATTCTGGACAAACTAATGTAGTTGACAGGATAAGATATACCGCATTTTGAAGGTATTCCATCCTGTTATTTTACTGTTTTAACCAGAATCCGGAGGAATAAATTTATCTATTTTTTTAAATTTTTTAAATTTTTCATAAACTTAGTACTATTTCTCTGGAGGATTTTCCGAATTCTGGACAAACTAATGTAGTTGACAGGATGAGATATACCGCATTGTGAAGGTATTCCATCCTGTGATTTTACTGTTTTAACCAGAACCCGGAGAAATAATTTGACCTATTTTTTTAATATTTTTAATTTTTCATATACTTAGTACTATTTCTCTGGAGGATTTTCCGAATTCTGGACAAACTAATGTAGTTGACAGGATAAGATATACCGCATTTTGAATTTATTCCATCCTGTTATTTTACTGTTTTAACCAGAATCCTGAGAAATAATTTGACCTATTTTTTAATATTTTTAATATTTCATAAACAGTACTATTTCTCTGGACAAACTAATGTAGCTGACAGGATGAGATGTATCGCATTTTGAAGGTATTCCATCCTGTTATTTTACTGTTTTAACCAGAATCCGGAGAAATAATTTTACCTATTTTTTTTTAATTTTTCATAAACTTAGTATTATTTCTCTGGAGGATTTTCCGAATTCTGGACAGACTAGTGTAGTTGATAGGATGAGATATACCGCGTTTTGAAGGTATTCCATGCTGTTATTTTACTATTTTAACCAGAATCCGGAGAAATAATTTTACCTATTTTTTTAAATTTTTTTTAATATATCATTAATTTAGTACTATTTCTCTGGAGGATTTTCCGAATTCTGGACAAGCTAATGTAGTTGACAGGATGAGATGTACCGCATTTTGAAGGTATTCCATCCTGTTATTTTACTGTTTTAACCAGAATCAGGAGAAATAATTTTACCTATTTTTTTTATTTATTTTTTTTAATATTTCATAAACTTACTACTATTTCTCTGGAGGATTTTCCGAATTCTGGACAAACTAATGTAGTTGACAGGATGAGATATACCGCATTTTGAAGGTATTCCGTTCTGTTATTTTATTGTATTAACCAGAGTCCGGAGAAATAATGTTACCTATTTTTTTTAATATTTCTTAAACTTAGTACTATTTCTCTGGAGGATTTTCCGAATTGTGGACAAACTAATGTAGTTGAAAGGATTAGATACACCGCATTTTGAAGGTATTCCATCCTGTTATTTTACTGTTTTACCCAGAATCCGGAGAAATAATTTTACCTATTTTTTTAATATTTTTAATTTTTCATAAACTTAGTAATATTTCTCTGGAGGATTTTCCGAATTCTGGACAAACTAATGTAGTTGACAGGATGAGATATACCGCATTTTGAAGGTATTCCATCCTGTTATTTTAGTGTTTTAACCACAATCCGGAGAAATAATTTTACCTATTTTCTTAATTTTTTTAATATATCATAAATTTAGTACTATTTCTCTGGAGGATTTTCCGAATTCTGGACAAACTAATGTAGTTGACAGGATGAAATATACCGTATTTTGAAGGTATTGTATCTTGTTATTTTACTGTTTTAACCAGAATCCGGAGAAATAATTTTACCTATTTTTTTAATTTTTCATAAACTTAGTATTATTTCTCTGGAGGATTTTCCGAATTCTGGACAAACTAATGTAGTTGACAAGATGAGATATACCGCATTTTGAAGGTATTCCATCCAGTTATTTTACTGTTTGAACCAGAATCCGGAGAAATAATTTTACCAATTTTTTTAATTTTTTTAATATTTCATAAACTTAGGTCTATTTCTCTGGAGGATTTTCCGAATTCTGGGCAAACTAATTTAGTTGACAGGATGAGATAGACCGCATTTTGAAGGTATTCCATCCTGTTATTTTACTGTTTCAACCAGAATCCGGAGAAATAATTTTACCTATTTTTTTTTAATTTTTTTAATATTTCATAAACTTAGTACTATTTCTCTGGAGGATTTTCCGAATTCTGGACAAACTAATGTAGTTGACAGGATGAGATATACCGATTTTGAAGGTATTCCATCCTGTTATTTCACTGTTTTAACCAGAATCCGGAGAAATAATTTTACCTATTTTTTTAATTTTTAAAATTTTTTATAAACTTAGTACTATTTCTTCTCAACTACATTAGTTTGTCCAGGATTCGGAAAATGCTCCAGAGAAATAATACTAAGTTTATGAAATATTAAATATATTAAAAAAATAGGTAAAATTATTTCTCCGGATTCTGGTTAAAACAGTAAAATAACAGAATGCGGTACATCTCATCCTGTCATCTACATTAGTTTGTCCAGAATTCGGAAAATCCTCCAGAGAAATAGTACTAAGTTTATGAAATATTAAAAAAATTAAAAAAATTGTAAAATTATTTCTCAGGAATCTTGTTAAAGCAGTAAAATAACAGGATGGAATACCTTCAAAATGCGGTATATCTCATCCTGTCAACTACATTAGTTTGTCCAGAATTCGGAAAATCCTCCAGAGAAATAGTACTATTTTTATGAAAAATTAAAAAAATTAAAAAAATAGGTAAAAGTATTTCTCCGGATTCTGGTTAAAACAGTAAAATAACAGGATGGAATACCTTCAAAATGCGGTATATCTCATCCTGTCAACTACATTAGTTTGTCCAGAATTCGGAAAATCATCCAGAAAAATAGTACTAAGTTTATGAAATATTAAAAAAATTAAAAGAAATAGGTAGAATTATTTCTCTGGATTCTGGTTAGAACAATAAAATAACAGGATGGAATACCTTCAAAATGCGGTACATCTCATCCTCTAGAGAAATAGTACTAAGTGGATGAAAAATTTAAACAAAAGCAGGGCTGTTGCCGAAAATAGAAAAAAAAACATATTTGGGAAACAAAAACATATTTGAAAAGCGAAAACATATATGAAAAGCGAAAACATCTTTGGAAAGCGAAAACATATTTATAAAACGAAAACATATTTGAAAAGCGAAAACATATTTGGGAAGCGAAAACATATTTAGAACAAAAACATATATAAAAAGCGAAAACATATTTGAAAAGCGAAAACATATTTGGAAAGCGAAAACATATTTGGTAAATACATATGTCCAAATATGCAATGACGTAAGGGTTTACGTCAAAACATATTTAACTCTGCATATTTATCTTCACTCACTTGCTTTCCTATCTTTATCTTTAATTTCTTCTTGGTTAAATATCTGTTTACTGCTCAAACATATATTTATTACTAACTCCTTTTTCTAAAAATACATCTACTTATATACTAAATCTTTGATGACAAAAAACATGCTTATCAGTTTTTAAATTGAGTTAATATTACAATTTACACATATCTTATAACTAAAGGAAAACCAAAATATTGCTTATCTTAAAAAACTGCAGCACAAGATGTCATATAACAAAGAGATAAACGTAACCCAAGAAATAGAATGTTTATTTAAAACTGCAGTTTACCGATGTCTTATCGCTAACAAACAATTTGATCTAAGATTATGGTTTACAAATTTCTTATCACTAATAGACAAGGAAAAACTACAAAATTACCGCTCATTTGTGAAATCATCCTAAGTAAATATATCTATACACATTACACATGTTGTTATCACTAACAGATAAGGAAAAATTTAGCATCCCTTAACTAATGAACTTATTTATATCTTAAAATATATTGATAAGTAACCTTAATAAACATTTCTAAATTTCTATTTTCAATTATCTTTGAACATTCTGCCGGGGCAAATTAAATATAACATCTACTCCCCTCTGTCTCTTACAATATCTTAATATCACAATTATAACAATGATTATTATAGCTATTATAATAATAATTAAAGATACATGACCTGTAGAATGATGCCAATTTAAAGATTTCAATTCAATGTTTTCCTTCTTAATTTCGACAATCTCTTTTAGTAAAGTATCAATCTCAGATGAGTAATTCCTCATGGTGTTGTTCAGCGGATCAATCATCTTAAGATCTTGAACGTCTTTGAAGAGGTAACCCTTAAAATTGTAGTGCTGTACAGAACTCCATTCTTGATGTGATGTCAGGATGGTACGTCCTACTCTTGCTGTGCATCCAGCTCCTAGTGTTATAATCCCTTGCATCGGTAACTCAACTATCTGCTGATCTACAGTTGAACATTTGACATGCGCTACTGACTTCTCATACACCCTGAAAAGCCAGGTACCCTTCTCATGAAGTTCCAGCCATACACTTTCAACTTCTCTTCTATCATAAGAACAATGATATGCATTTGTTGGCTTTAATGAAGCCAATTCACAGGAGTTGTCATTCGCATTTTCCCAAGCCCAGTTACCCTTGCACAGGTATTCATCATCATCATCATTTTGGCATTTGTTTAGCACTGATTGGGAAATAAAATGATAAGCATCTGTTTGATAGTTGTATACTAAAAACTGCTGTCGTGTAACGGCTTGAATTTTTACACCATTGCTTAGAATTGGGAGCAGTAAAATATTGTATACATCGGAAGACTGTTTCTCCAATAATGGGATCTTAATTTCGATAACCAACTTCCCATCTATGAACACTCCTTTTGCTGTTATTAGCCGATATATCGATTGTAGAGTGACTTCTTCCGTTTTTCCCGGCAGACGCAATGTTGATGTTAGCTGCTCCTTAATCTTAAATACTTCTTCCAATAATTGTTGAGGCCGGATCAGATTCGGGTTGAGTTTGCCATGATTGATATCCATAAGTAGACCAATAATTTGAATTTGTATTTGTTCTGCATCGCTGATCATCGATTCTAGCTGCTTTGTCATCATAAAGAAATTAATAGATTCTTTATATACGAAATAATCAGCATTGATGATCTGGCTTATATTATTTATCTTCGCATTAATTTTTCTGAACTGCATGCTTACTTCCTCAGTGGATTTCTTTAAAATGTTGATTGTTGATTCAACAACCGATGTTTGCCTTTCAACAAGATGTTTTATATTATGCTCGTTCTCTAGCACTACTCGCATATTCTCTTCGACCAATTCTCTATCTTGAGCATCCATCATTCCAAACAGCACATGGTAGAATGACCCAACAAATTCAAAAGGTGCTCTTCGCTTTCGATGTTTATTTCGATGTGCAAATAATTCATCGTTCACTTTAATGATATTCAGCCTTTCTTCAATACCTTTCAGCACGATGCCGCACTGATCTTCAAACTGACGCAATTTATGGCACAAGGATTCGCACTTGCCCAGCGAAGCTTCTACCTGATCGACAGTTGTAAAATAGGCATCCATATCGTAATAGGCAACTAAACTCCATGACGACGCTATACGATTCATCACGCCGATCTTGTCCAAATACATGATAGTTCCGTCGCCAAGCTTTTTTATCATTTTTTCAATATTAACTTCTCGACTTGTAGAACTAACCAGCGTCATCATCATTAATACTACTAATGAGAAGAGCTTCCAGGTATTACTCGATGATTTTAGCGGCCTGGTGATGTAACATCCCCGTGATGTCTTAAATTCCTTTTTACCATTCTTTTCTTCTATAGGCTGCAAAGGACAAAGCTTATGAATTGGTCGCTTCAAAATCCCACCAGACGTTTTCAGCGTCACTACCCGAACTTTTCCATCTTTACCTTCATGGGTTTCTAAAACTCTACCCAATGGCCATCTCGAAGGAAATGCTGCTTCATCTTTTATTATCACTATTTGATTCGATACCAGATTGTTCTTCTCACTGCGCCATTTATACCTGTTTTGCAATGTAACCAAATATTCATTCTTCCAACGCTGCCAGAAATCTTTCTTAATTTTCTGAACTAGTTTCCATCTATCTAGTGATCCTATGCTACGTTCATTAACAATTTGAGGACTTTCTATTAGCGGTCGCCCTATCAAAAAATGACCTGGGGTTAATACATCGATTTCTTCAGCATCACATTCATAGGCGTATATCGGTATTGAATTTAAAACCGCTTCTATTTGAGATAATAACGTCGACATCTCTTCAAATGTCAGCACACTCTCTCCAATCACTCTTTTGAGATGATATTTGGCAGACTTCACGCCGGCCTCCCAGATTCCACCAAAATGGGGGCTTGCCGGGGGAATAAAATGCCATTCAATTTTTTCACTTGCAAGGATCTCACTCATAGACGAATTGTTTTTAACAGCTTCTACGAATTCTTTATCCAGCGTTCGCGCTGCACCTACGAAATTTGTACCATTGTCCGAATATAAACATGCTGCCTTACCCCTTCTTGAAAAGAATCGGCGTAATGCCGCTAAGAATGCATCGGTGGTGAGGTCACTTACGGCTTCTAGGTGAATGGCTTTTGTTGCCATACACACGAAAACGGCTATATAACCCTTGAAAGATTTTCGCCCTCTGCCTTTAGAACACCTCATCCATATTGGACCTGCATAATCGACACCTGTATGCACGAATGGACTTGAAACTTTAACTCGAGCTGACGGAAGATTCCCCAATATTTGCATAGTTTTTGTTTTTCCATATCGTATGCATCGAACACAATCTTTCACAACCTTTTTTGTTATGCGTGTCAATCCAATAATCCAATATTCACGGCGAATTATAGAAGTAATCAGCATATTACCTCCATGTAGTGTCGATAAATGGGCATCTTTTATTATTAATTCAGCCAACCAAGCCTTCTCTAGTATTATGGGATGCTTTTGATCATAACTTAGATCAGAATGTTGGATTCGACCTCCGACTCGAAGAACTCCGCTTTCATCCAAAAAAGGGTGTAGAGTACCAATTTTACTTTTATGAGGTACATCTTTTCCGCGTTTTAAATTTTGTATTTCTCCAGTAAAATTCTCTTTCTGATGTTGACAAATTATTATTATTTTTTTTGCTTCGTTGAGTTCTTTTGATGTAAGCCATCCAACATAGAATTGTCGTTTTAATTTACCTATAAATCGTTTAACATATGCAATCACTCGTTCTAGTTTCCGATATGATGAAAACCTCAGACAAAGTTCATCTAGCCAAGATTCACTTCTAAATTCGCTTGTTGCTAAACTAATCGTCTGCTTATTTTTCGTTGACCAGCTTGATTCTTCAGTATCCAACGACGTAGGCCCATTCCACCACAACTTGCAAATTTTATTCGCGGCCACTCCTCTTGATGCAGCATCTGCAGGGTTACTTTTCGTGTCAACATATCTCCAAATTGCAGTAGGTATATTTGACTTAACTTCGTCTACTCTGGTCTTAATAAATCGATCTTTACTTTTGTTGTTGGCTATCCAGGCTAATGTAATAGTAGAATCACTCCAGGCATTGATTTCAATTGGTTGATGAACTGCTAATAAAATTCTACTTATTAGTTTAGACAAAAGATGCGCTGCACAAAGCTCCAATTTCGGTAGTGTTTTCCTGTTCTTAACAGGATTCACTTTACTTTTTCCTGCTACCAAACTAACTGTCTCACCCACTTTAAAATACACAACAGCCGCATACGCCTTTTGGGATGCATCTGCAAACCCATGAATTAATATTTTTGTAGATAAAGAAGTATTATACCACCGAGGAATTTCTATTTTTTGCAAAATTGGTAGTTCTTTTAGTATTTTATTCCATTTTGATTGTAATTCATCATCCAGACATTCATCCCATTCGGTTTTTCTAAGCCATAGTGTTTGAATGAACAGTTTAATACGAGTTGTGAACGGTGAAAGCCAACCTAATGGATCAAAGATTTTCGCCAGTACAGACAAAGCACGTCTTTTTGTAACTTTACCTGCATAATCAGCTTTAATCACGAACATGAATACTTCTTTTCTTGGCTGCCATTGTAGACCTAGTGTTTTAACAATTTCATCATTGTTTATCGGCATTACTTCCAGTATTGTTTTCTCACTAATTTCTTCTAATATCTCGGGACTATTTGACATCCATTTACGCAAAGGAAACCCAAATTTGCTTAATTGTGTTGAAGTTTCTTCCCGAATATATTTACATTCATCTTTAGAATCTGCTCCTGTCATCAAGTCATCCATGTAAAAATCGTTGATAATAATATTTTTAATGCTTTCTTTTGAACAACTCTCACCAACGTATGCTAACGATTTTTTTGCTAAAAAAGGAGCTGACGATGTTCCGTATGTAACTGTAGTTAGCCTAAATTCACCTATAGGTTGATTGTGATTTTCACGCCACAATATATGTTGATAAGCTTGGTCTTCAATATTCACTAATATCTGTCGATACATTTTCTCTACATCCGCAGTAACAACATATTTCCAAAGCCTCCATTTTAAAATAATGTCGAAAATATCTTTCTGAAGCTTTGGACCAATTTTTAGGATATCATTCAGGCTGCGTTTATTCGTAGTTTTGGCTGACGCGTCGAATACCACTCGTAATTTTGTGGTGATACTATCTTCTCTTAAGACAGCTTGATGAGGCATATAAAATTTTCCAGTATTTTTAGGAACCCTTATCATGTCACCGCGCGTGCTGTATTCTCGCATAAACTCTACATATTTCTGTTCTAATTCGGGATCCTTTGACAATTTTTTTTCAATGTTTAATAATCGTGCCATAGCCTGACTTCTTGAATCTCCAAGCTCCCAATCTTCTTCAAATGGAAGTCTTACCACTAATTTTTTGTCTTTCGTCGTTGTAGTTGTGTTATTAAAAAATTTAATACAATTGTCTTCTGAAGTTATTTGGTTAGATTCTGGAACCTCTTCAATCTCCCAAAACTGCTCCAGACCTGTTGCGAGTGCTGCTGTTGATTTATTTGACGGTGCCGATTTTTTCAAAACACCAGACAAAATCCAGCCTAATTTAGTTTTTTGGCCAACAATTGATTCTACTTTTTTAGCTCCTGCAAATTCATCTAACAGTAAATGTATTAAGTCACTGCCAATCACTATATCAATCCTATCTGACTTGTTAAAATTCGGATCGGCCAAGGTATAATTTTCCCACTTACTTAAATCGTAGTCGAAAGATACGACAGGTTGCACTCCCACTAAAGATGACGGAAGTACCAGCGCCTCAATATTAAATACCTCATTGCTGATCGTTCGTCGAGATTCACTTTAGCTTTCGCTGTTGCTACTACGGTACCGCAATACCCAATTAAGTTAGTTTTTGGAGTCTTCATTTTAGGTAGTTGCAAAATTTGTACAGCTTCTTCCGAGATTGAAGTATCTTGTGATCCTTGATCAATTAACGCTCGCAAAGTAACTAACTCTCCGTGGATGCTTCTAACTTTTACTAAAGCAGTAGCTAATAAAGATGTACCTATTTCCTTTTTAGCGATATATGAACTGGATGCATCTTCTTTTGTTGTTTGGAACTTGTTAGTGTTAGGATAGTCGACATGCAGTAGTACATGATGACCTTTACCACATTTGTTACATTTTATAGATGACTTGTAACATTTTTTCTCTACTGAATGATACAGGCATATGAAACAAATTTTTGTTTTGTTTGCCCATGTTCGCCTGTCTATAACATTCAGTTGCAAAAATTTTCTGCATTCTGCAACTTTGTGACCTTTGTTTTTGCAAAAGGCACAAAGAGTAGTTGCGTTGTCTGTTGAAGCAGTATGTTTAGAAGATGATTTTTGTTGGTGCGTGATTGGATATTTTTTAGTCTTAAATGTCTCTTGTGCTTGCGCCATTTGCTCTAGAAAATCAAGCACGTCTTCAAGCTTTTGAATTTTTTTTGTTTTCTTAACACTGTATTCATACTGTTGAATTGCTTCGCTATCGAACTTTCGAATTAATATTCTAGCTATCAAAGGCTTAGAATCTTCCATATTGAGCCCCATCTTAGTTAAGGATCTTACACAAGTTGCTGTAGTGTCCAATAGTAATCGAATATTTGCTGGATTTTCACTATTTAACTTTGGCTGATCTAACAACGTGTCAACCAAGTTGTCAAATAATGTTCTTTTGTTCTCATAGCGGCTTCTCAACATTTCTAGCGTGTCATCATAATTATCTTCTGTACAATAAAAATGTGAAACCAACTTTGCAGCGTTCCCTTTTAGCAGACTTTTCAATCGCTGCATTTTTTCTGCTTTTGATAGATATTCATTTTTATGAACCAATGTATCGAATAGGTCATAAAATGAAGACCATTCGCTACTTCCGTCTTCAAAGTAAGGAATTTTTATTTCTTGTAGTTTTGGTGTTGATGGCGGCATGAATTGTTGTTTTTCATCTTCTTTTATTTGAGCTTTAATAGTTCTAAGAGCGTCAAAATATAATCCGATTGTTCTGTTGTTACTACTCACTGCTTCTTGACTCTTTCTTACAGTATCGTTGAAGCTTTTCTGAATGCTATTAAATCTGAAATCTAGTTCTTTTTCTAGGATTTCTGGAAGCTTGTTAAACTTGATAATCGATATTTCACCCTCTATGGAATTTCTAAACTCTTGAATTTTCAAGGAAAACACCGATCTCATAGTTACCTGCTGATAGAATTTCACCGGCTATGGTGCTTTCTTCTCGTGAACCACCTTCGCTAGCTGAAACCCTTTCTTCTAATTTTCCGGCTGCTGAAATGGGGTCATCTTTTGACACATCTTCTATTTGCATACCGCGAATTTTCATTACTATTGCTTCAATTTCAGAATAATAGTCAATTTCAAAATAACTGCCATCCTTTATGCCGGCTTCCACCAACCTCTTATGATTGCTGTGGAACTCTAGCCAATAGCTGTCAACCAATCGTTTTGTTTCCACAATTTTTGTCTGCCGCATCAGTCCTGATTCAATTTTATTGATATAGGCTTCCATTGTACCTCCTATTTCTCTTTGTCTCTTCAACAACATTTTTATGGTTTCTTGATTCATTGTGAAAATGATTTCAATTAACTTGCACTGATTCTATTAATTATAAACTTCGAAGGACCAACTATGTTTACTGCTCAAACATATATTTATTACTAACTCCTTTTTCTAAAAATACATCTACTTATATACTAAATCTTTGATGACAAAAAACATGCTTATCAGTTTTTAAATTGAGTTAATATTACAATTTACACATATCTTATAACTAAAGGAAAACCAAAATATTGCTTATCTTAAAAAACTGCAGCACAAGATGTCTTATAACAAAGAGATAAACGTAACCCAAGAAATAGAATGTTTATTTAAAACTGCAGTTTACCGATGTCTTATCGCTAACAAACAATTTGATCTAAGATTATGGTTTACAAATTTCTTATCACTAATAGACAAGGAAAAACTACAAAATTACCGCTCATTAGTGAAATCATCCTAAGTAAATATATCTATACACATTACACATATTGTTATCACTAACAGATAAGGAAAAATTTAGCATCCCTTAACTAATGAACTTATTTATATCTTAAAATATATTGATAAGTAACCTTAATAAACATTTCTAAATTTCTATGTTCAATTATCTTTGAACAATATCACAGTGGTTATCACAGATTTGTTTTTCTTAAGTATTACATTTTTTATTTCTCTCCACATCGATTTTTGGTCGTTAGCGTTACTTATTGCGCTGTTAATAAATTTATTTTTTCATATTCGCTTTTATTCTTATAGATATTTCGAATTATTTTGTAGTTGTTCCAAGCTCTGACTGTTTTATCCCTTTTAGCTATTTGGTATTTTACTATTTTTTCGCGTTTCATATCTCTTAGCTCTTGTGTAAACCAGTTGTTAACAGTATTTTTTGTCTATAATTTCTTTCCTGATTGTGAATTTTTTTATTGCATTTTCAATAATAGTGTCGAATATGCGTACATTGTTATTTACATCAATATTTTCATTGTAGTTTAAAGCTCCATACATTTCATTATTGAATAACCCCTTTCTGTATTTAAATATTTAAATTTCTCGCTTTGTTGTTTGCTCTTGCGTAATAACGTCCAATGATATTTCAATCGCTTCATGGTCGGCTATTTTATCTTCATCATTGTTTACCGCCACTATATTTTCATTGTTTGTTATGACATAATCTATTAATGTTCTGATATTCGCCGTGATTCTTGTATATTCGATTACAATTTGCCGTAATCCATTGTCGTTTCATCAGGGTTGTCAACTAAGTGCTTTTCGCAGCGTTTTTAGTGCTTTTTCAACTTTTCGACGCGGAAGAATTTGGAGGTAGTGCTCGGTGCTTTTTTAGTCTAATTTTTGGTGCTTTTATTTTTTGACGGTGGGACTAAACCCGAAATTCAAAAATAAGTTCTTTATCTAAAAAATGTTTTTCAAGTGTAAAATTCTTTGCTAATGCAACTATTTCCTGAACACGTTTTTTGCAGTCTTGCAGAAGAATGAAAAAATTGATTCGAGCGATCAGTGGTGCTTCATCTTTTGTCTTTTTTGTCGAACCCTATTAAAACTAATTTTTGTATGTGTGTGAAGATAAATTTAAATTTAAAAAGCAAAGATGCAAACCAAAATTTGTATCCGAGACAATTTTGAAGTTAACAGAGCACAGTTAAACACTTAACAGTCGTAGGAATATAATGTGAGTTTTAAAATTTGAATTAAAAAAATTTTTCTGGAGTAGATTAGTAGTCATTGTGGAAAAATGGAGATGTGTAGGGATATCCCACTATATACAAATGGTGCTCCAGGTAGTGGCCTAACTTGGAGAAAAGGTGGCATATCTGAAATAATTTTGTAACTTTGGATATATGAGTTTTAAAATTTGAATTTAAGAAAATTTTCTGGAGAAGATTAGTGGTCATTGTGGAAAAATGGAGATGTGTAGGGATATCCCACTATATACAAATGGCGCTCCAGGTAGTGGCCTAACTTGCAGAAAAGGTGGCATATCTGAAATAATATTGTAACTTTGGATATATGAGTTTTAAAATATGAATTTAAGAAAAATTTCTGGAGAAGATTAGTGGTCATTGTGGAAAATGTGTGGAGATGTTTAGGGATATCACACTATACAAATGGTGCTCCAGCCTGTGGCCTAACTTGCAGAAAAGGTGGCATATCTGAACTAATTTTGTAACTTTGGATATATGAGTTTTAAAATTTGAATTTAAGAAAAATTTCTGGAGAAGATTAGTGGTCATTGTGGAAAAATGGAGTTGTGTAGGGATATCCCACTGTATACAAATGGTGCTCCAGGTAGTCGCCTAACTTGCAGAAAAGGTGGCATATATAAAATAATTTTGTAACTTTGGATATATGAGTTTTAAAATTTGAATTTAAGAAAAATTTCTGGAGAAGATTAGTGGTCATTTTACTGTTTTGGCCCACCGACCATTTTTAACAAAATTGAGCTAGTTATGGGTATACATATTTTTAATACCCTCCTTCAGAATCCGAAACTTTTTCGCGAAATAGTTTCTGGTTTCTGAGATATCAAGCATTCATTGTGCTCGATATCAGCAATTTTAGCACATTTTTAGTAAAAATTTTTTTTTGCAAAATAAAAATAAAAAATAGAAATCAAGTAAAATAACAAGTTTCACCAACATCGATATTTTATTCCATGTGAATATCTTTTCTAACAACATTTATACGCTTATTTACAAATAAACAGTAGGAAATTTTACTTCAACAACAAGTACTCAATACACAGCATTTAGTATACATGTGCACCACAAAAAGCTACTTTTTAAAAATAAATAAAAAAATGTGGCTAATGCACCACAAAACAAGATTTTTTAATTTCAGTAAAAAGATGTCAACTTCATGAAAGTTCACAAAAATTTAAATTTTTCTTCCAAACATATGCCGGAAGCAGTGGTGAAAATACAAAAAACTCTATCGGGTATATTTTGAAAAAACTTCATTTGAATCTTCTTTGTCGTTTTTCTCCATACCTACTTTTTGGCATATGAGCTAAACCAATAATGAGGTGACGCACAGAGGAGTATTTAGCCCGAAAAGCTGGCCAAAATTATTAAATGTGTTTTTTTAAATTAAAGTTAGATTTTTTTGATAGTTTTATGTTTAATTTTATATAAAAAGTCTAGTGGCAGATTTTTGGGGGCTCGTGTTTTTTCCGCAATGCGTTAAAATCTTTTGAAGTTTGGCCGCAAATGTAACACTTCATTGTTGCAGCATTGCAGACTTTTCCGTCGACCATTGTCAGTAGCATCGTATGTTTAATTTGTGCAATACTTCCATTACATGGTACTTCACTTTTCTTAAAAAATTTAATTTGATTATTTATGTATCCTATTTCTTGCTTCGTGATGTCAGTAATTTCATGCAAAAAAACGAATGCAGATTAGTCTACACAGCCTAGTTGAGGATGGTGTTGGATTTCGCCATATCGTTTTTATGTTTCCGTTAATATTTGTGATTAATTTAATCTGCTTTGGAATATATTACCATCACTATCGTTTTCATTTTCGAATTTCTGCTTATAATATAATTGGTGCGATCCATCACAACCCCATTTGCTTATAAGTTCCGGAAAATTGAGTTGTTCATAGTCCAACTGCTGCAAAACCTCAACAAGGTATATAAATAGTTGTGTTACTGTGAGGTCGAGATTGCTTCACTTCCGCTAATGTGTCAGTTACGGTTATGGCATATTCAATCGGATATAATTTTTTTTTCATTTTTAAGTAATGTGTAACATGTATACATATTTTTGTTGGCATTGTGTAAAATTTCATATAACAGTGCTGAACTTTACTTAAAGGGTTGACCTCAGAAGTTGTTAACGATCGCTTGCAAATTCTTGCTTTTGTTGGAGATCCAGTTATATCCATTATTAATTTAGCCGCATCAATATGTCCCGCTGCTTTTTGACTCATGGATGCAGCAAATGTGATCTCCTCTCTTGTTAACTGGTGACGAATTTCTTCTGTTTTTCTTCGTTTTGTTCTTTCACTAGCTTCATCAAATTCTTTTTGTGGTCGCCCTGAAGACGAACTACCAAATACTGGTATTGTCACAGTTCCTTCTAGCCATTTAGCGCATGTGCCGAAAAATCTATCCTCTTTTCGTTCTGCTGAACACCAATATCTTTTGAAACCATTTCTGAAATTGATCAAACACTGCTTCTGTGCTAATATGTCCCCATCTCCTTGACATTTGGAAATTTCGCACAGTCTTCTAACTAAAAACTGCAATTTCTCCTCAATGGTTCTAGCATCATATTCCTGTATTATTTGGAATAACTGTAATCTTGTGTAAACTCTTTCCATGGTTTATCTCGAAGTTACAAAACGGTATGTGCATTTCTTTTCTTAAAAGTAATGTTTTCTAGACCGCATGTAAACAAAAAACTGTTTTATGGGGTGTGTGGGATATTCACGATAATAAAGAATTTTGCAAATTTGGATTTATGAATACTTGTTCCTTTAAAAACTGTTTAGGACATTCGTCTTATATAGCCATTTAATCACACTGTGAAGTGCTAAAAATGATGTGAATAATATTTTTAATGAATAATTCAAAAAACACAAATGTTTATGATGGCAAAAAGGTATAAGAAAAAGTGCCTGATGCGCAAAAACAGAAAAAAGGTGAAATTTTAAAAAAATCATCAAAAATAATGGTACAAACTTGCGCAAACTTTTTGGAATCTGCCTAAAAGTAGATATTTAAAATTTTATTGTGGTATAACTTCACTTTTAAAACCTTTCCTTTTTTGTAAAAAAGTGTATAAAAACCCATTTTTATAATTTTAAAACTGATTTTTTCAACATAAATATTTAAGATATTAATTTTATTTAATGTTGAAAATAGCTTTTGATCAACTCTTTCAGAAAAAAAAACCAATGCAATACATCTATTCGTTTAACAAACAAAAAATCATATAAAAATTTTGAAACGGGAAAAAAACTATTTAAACCGCATGTAATTTTCTTCAATTTCCTGACTTTAGCAGTGTCTCGGAACTACAAAACTCAACTTAGAAAAATTCACAGTATAATGTAACATTTTGTTATCTATCGATCTACGGACTTAGTTTCTAAGATTTCTTTAAATTTATTTAGGCCTTTTTGGCCAGGTTTTTTGCTCAAATACTCCTCCGCGTGACGATACGTTAATACATACCAGCCGAAATTATTTAGTGGAAGCGTCCTTTACATTTTGTTTTTTTTTACTTAACAAATTAGTGTGTCGCTTTTGTTATATTTTGTA
The DNA here is from genome assembly GCA_956483635.1 of Panzeria rudis. Taxonomy (NCBI): domain Eukaryota; kingdom Metazoa; phylum Arthropoda; class Insecta; order Diptera; family Tachinidae; genus Panzeria; species Panzeria rudis. The sequence continues at coordinate 72,801 of CATQFL010000149.1, forward strand.
TAGGTTAGGTTAGGTTGAACAGACTGCCAGTTTCTAACAACCGGCCCACTTGGGTCCTTTGGTCCCTTTGTGATACCTGGGATGGATAGTAGGGAAGTTCAGAGAGGTGTCCCTCCTATCCCAGAGGTTGGGTCAGTGTTAAACCAACCCGAGTATCTTATGAATGAATTTATTCCCCTAACGTCGCATTCCCCCAGGTCTGCTAGTTCGGGTAGTGACGGATCTCCCAAGTATGACGCCCTATTTCTATATAGTGCTGGACATCGACAGAGGAGGTGTTTGACAGTTTCTTCCTCCTCCTCATTCTGACAAGTTCTACAGAAATCGTTAAAAGGAAGATTTAATCTTCTGGCATGGACACCAATAAGACAGTGCCCTGTTATGACCGCTACGAGTATACGCAGCTGTTGACGAGGGAGCCCCAGTATGGTTGCAGATCTTGCAAAGTTATACTGGGGCCAGATGGATCTGGAAACCTCACAAGTGATTTCATTTGTCCATCTGGTTTGCGCTTCTTAAATAGTTGGTGCTGAATTTGTATTTTACAGCTTTTTAGTGGGACACCTACTAACCAGTCGATGTCATTTTCATGTAGGCGGGCACCGGCCTTGGATAGACCGTCCGCGATAATGTTACCGAGCACCCCCGCGTGGCCCGGTACCCAGAAGAGCATGTCTCGCCATCTCATTCAGAGATGCCCGGCATTCTTTAACCAATTCCGATGTTGTGTAAACACCAGATAGAGCATGTAGTGCCGCCTTACTGTCGGTACAAATTCGGATGTCCTGATCGAATATCCTGTAGTACCTTAACCAGTTGGCTGCCCTTTTGATTGCCGATATTTCAGCCTGAGTGATGCTACATTGGTTTGGTAGCCTAAAGTTTATCCTACGTTGCATTTGTGGGATGTAGAAACCCCCGCCCACTCCGATGCCCGACTTTGACCCATCGGTGTAGATCTCGAGCACATCCTCAGAGGATGTGCCCGAGAAGTCCACCAGGAATCTTTTGTCGGGCACCAGAGTAGGCGAGCAGTAGTCAGTGTGGTCGGAAAGATCTGAGATTTGCCCTAATATCGTCGCATGGCCTACGTTACCCCGCTTCCATGCACCTGAGGCATATAGTCTAACCGCCGAGTTCATGGCCAGTTGTTTGATCATGAGCTCAGCAGGAAGCCAATGCAGCATGGTGGACAGTGCTTTGGATGGAGTAGTGCGAGGTGCACCCGTGATCAGCAAAGCAGATGTTCGAAGAACCGTTTCTATTATTTTAGAGTATGTGGTTTTATTTAAGGAAGTCCACCAGACGACAGACCCATACATTAGTATGGGCTTAACCACCATTTCAAAAAGCCAATTGAGGTTTTTGGGACTTGCGCCCCACCTGTTGCCGATCGCCCTTTTGCAGGTGTATAGAGCAATAGCAGCCTTGGCTGCCCTAGCTTGACCGTTGGGGTACCATGAAAGCTTAGAGTCCAGTATAATACCGAGATACTTCACGCTATCTGATATCCTAAGGGTGACTCCGTTGAGAGTCGGTAACGTGAAAGTCGGTGTCTTGTATTTTCTCGTAAAGAGAACAAGACCCGTCTTTTGAGGGTTAGCATTAAGACCACTTTCAACGCTCCATCTACTTATGATACCTAATGCTGATTGAAGACGTTGAGACAGAGTATCTAGAAATTTACCAGATATTGCTACTGCTACGTCATCCGCGTAGGCTACTGATTTAAACCTCATAGAGTCTAGTTCCACCAGTACCGAATTTATGGCGATATTCCATAGGATAGGTGACAGAACACCTCCCTGGGGAGTACCTCGCCTAACCGTTTTTTGAATATTCGTTTGCCCCATCGTGGAGGAAATTACCCTATTTGTTAAGAGTCCTCGTATGAATCTAATTGTTGACCGATCAATGTTCAGTCTTTCTAGTTCATTAATGATGGATTCAGGTCGTACATTGTTAAAGGCACCCTCTATATCAAGAAAGGCCACGAATGTATATTCTTTGTTTGCCAGGGATTTTTCAATGAATCCTACAAGCGAGTGAAGTGCCGTCTCAACTGATTTGCCCTTCGTATAGGCATGTTGGGAGGTTGATAGGAGGTTCGGAGAAATTGTTGATCTAAGGTGTAGATCAATTATCCGTTCCAGAGTTTTAAGGAGAAAAGATGATAGGCTGATGGGTCTAAAATCTTTCGGGTTTACGTGCGTAGTTTTAACCCCTTCGGGAATAAAGACCACGGAACATTTGGTCCATGCTATCGGAATATACGACCAAGTTAGACAGGCCGAGTATATCCGAATGAGCCATGGAGTGATAACGTCTGCATTACGCTGTAGGTCAGCTGGAATAATGCCATCGGGACTCGGTGATTTGAACGGGTCAAAGCTGTTGATGGCCCACATTATTTTTTCCCTATTTAGGGTAATCGTGGCAATGTTAGAATGTATTGATTGTATGGCTGCAATCTCTCCCGTGTAGGGAGTGCAACCAGGAAAGTGTGTGTTCATTAGTACCTCTAGGGTCTCCTGACTACTGGTGGTCCATCCGCCACCTGATTTCTCAATGAAACTGGGGACAGTTGGAAGAGTAGCCAAGATTTTGCGAAGGCGACTAGTCTCAGAGGCTCCCTCAACATTGCTGTAGAAGGACCTCCATGACGTTCGTTTCGCATCCCTGACGAGGTTCTTGAACCTGTTTACAGAGGCTTTGTAGGCTGACCAGTTACCCAGTCTTTTTGCCTCATTGAATAGTCTGCGACTCTCCTTGCGAGCTATTTCAAGACTCCACCATGGTGGCTTTTTCTTCCCACGCAGTATACTAGGTCTGCATGATTCGGCCGTCGCTAAGTTGAAAGCATTTTTTAAATTGTCAACCGCGATGTCAATGTCGTGCCTATCGTTTATGATTGGCGATTGTGTAAGAAAGTCAGAGAGAATAAGCTTTTGCTCTTCCCAATTTGTTTTCTTCCTATTTATTATGGGCGTAGCCCGATCAGTCAGAATCCCTATAGTGAATTCAATATAGCGATGATCAGAGAAAGAACAGTCATTTGATACCTTCCATTCCCTAATCATATCAGTATGCGTAGAACTAACTAGCGTGATATCTAGAACCTCCTTCCTATTTGATATGGGATCTGACCCGACATTTGATATGTCTAAGTTGTTACAAAGAATGAAATCAAATAAAGATTCACCCTCCTCATTTGTGTCAGAGCTTCCCCATACGACATGATGTGCATTTGCGTCTGCTGCGAAAAGGACTGGCAAGTTACGTTGGTTTGCCATTTTAATTGCATCGCGAACGTTTGCGGGCGGGGATTCGCATTCGTGTGCCATGTAGCTCGAGACGACTATTATCGTGCCCATAGTCGTCTCCCAGGCTGCTGTGGTGGTATCTTCGTCACTGAAATCAGATAACAAAAAGATATTTAGGTTGCCCCTGGCTACTATGCATGCTCTGATCCTACCTGTCCCATTCGCATGCAATAGCCTGAAGCCTTTCGTACCTAGTCCGCAAACCCTGCCTTTGTGAAGCCAGTGTTCTTGGACTAATGCGATCTCCTCCCCCTTTTTATTTTGTATAATCTTATAATAAACTTTTTAGTGACTTCTTCGATGTTGTCGCTGATATTAAAATTTGTAGAAGGAATTTTAAATTTCGATACTAATTTATTTATTTATTTCATTTATTGAAGTAATATAAAGCCTTCAAGTCCAATCTTACATATTACTTAGATCTAAGTGATGTATAAGTATATAAAGCTTAAATTTAAATATAACTACGGAAAATTATAAAAAAGAATGTAATCTGAGTTCAAGTTTAATTATTGGTCCCCAAACTAGAATGATATAATAGGATAATTGAAATACATAGTTGTAAAAATTTCACCGGTCCAAATCAATAGCATTGCTGAGAAAAATGGAACTCTCACTTCTGGTAGAACAAAAGAAAAAAGTACTTAGAACTTAAAGTTTATATTGCACATAAATACATAAATAAATACTAGTATCAGTATACATATAACAACAAAAATAAAAATCGGATGCTTCATCAGATTGTGTACCTAATTTGAAAAAAATTTAAAAGTTTGAGACGAAAAGTATTGTTAGATTAAGAAAAATGCGCAATTCCATCGGCAAGTGATTCCAACATCTAGCAACCCTTACCAGAAACGATTTCTCATAAAACAAGCTTGCAATCTAGGGATCAGTATTTGTTTTTATAAAATTTTCTAAATAACATTTAGATGTATCAAAGAAGTTACTTTTTAGAAAATTGATCTAAAATTACACTTCCAAATGTTTGCAGGATGTTACTATTTTAATTATTTGTAATTGACTACAAACAAATGTATCTAACAGAAATGATTCATAATCACTAAAGGTCATATTCTTTGCTTATTTCAGATCTTCATGGACACATACTTAAAGGCATTAACTAAGAAAACATAATTATAATAACATACAACACTCCGGATTTGTTTTTTTCATACTACCATCATTTAATTTACTACACTTGGCATTCCAGGCAACAATACGCAACAGGCCTACATACATGAACAACACCAGACACACATCAGCAGATCTTAAATTTGAAAGGTGATGGCTTTCGGTTTTCCTCCTACACCCATCTCTCTCGCTCTCTATGGCTCGTTTTTAACTTTCTCGATTACTCTGACTTTCAGTCCAACACTTTTACTGTTTTGAAAAATATTTGTGAGAGTACAATTAATATAGAGCTCGCACCACCATATAACATGTTTCAAATGTCAGTGTCTATAATGTGCTTACTTCCATCGGTTGTGACAAATACTAATTTCTGCTAAATTAAAGCGAATTCTGCTTGAAATAAAAAAATCGTAGCTAACAATTATTCCCAGCACCAATATCAGTATTGCTTCGAACAAATTTTATCATGTGTATGTAACAAAAATGTTTTTAATTAATTCTATAAGAGATATACTTAAAGTTGTGTTGTCAAGATTAAATTGAATTAAAAAATCAAAGTGAACAGAAAATGTGCTGTACCATTGGTTTGTAATACCTATAGGCATCTCAATTGCAAAATAACACTGAACTGAATAAAAATAGAGGTATATGTATGTATGTACACTCATATGTAAACGCCTAAAAATTTTCGATTGTAGTAAGCGCAAAGCTAAAAACAACATATTAATGATAAATGATGACACATCAAGCCCTATTGCGGTGTAAAGAAATAACACGGTGTAAGTGGCCAAAACCGTGTGTAGAATGGTTATTCCGTCGAATATTATTCGCATTACTTGGACTAACATGCATTCAAACAATGGTATCATCAGAGCCTTTTGGAGGAGCCTCGGTAGGAATACATATACCAGGCAGAAATATAGGCGATCTTAGTGAAACCCGTTGCCCACGGGTGTGCTCCTGCAATGGGTTAACAGTTGATTGTTCGCATCGAGGACTTACACAGGTGCCTCGTAAAATATCAGCAGATGTTGAAAGATTGTAAGTACGATTTTAATTAAAAATAAGCGGTTTTCACTCTTGGTGACAAAGCACCGTTGTAGATCTTGTTAATGTAGTAGATGTTGTTAAAGTACTATTATTTACCACAACAAAATGTACCGAACTTTAGTTTACCAAGCTGTGGTTAAAAAATAACACAAAAAGCTGTAGTAAACACGTGTGTTAAATTTAGCAGGTGGCCAAATCAAGTGAGTGAAGATAAATAAGCCGAATTAAATATGTTTTGACGTAAACCCTTACGTCATTGCATATTTGGGCATATTTACCAAATATGTTTTCGCTTTCCAAATATTTTTTCGCTTTTCAAATATGTTTTCGCTTTTCAGATATGTTTTTGTTCCAAATATGTTTTCGTTTCTAAATCTGTTTTCGCTTTCCAAATATGTTTCCGCTTTTCAAATATGTTTTTGTTCTAAATATGTGTCCGCTTTCTAAATATGTTTTTGCTTTCCAAATATGGTTTCGCATTTCAAATATGTTTTCGTTTTCTAAATATGTTTCTGTTTCCTAAATATGTTTTTTTTAATTTTTCGGATGCAGCACTGCTTTTGTTTAAATTTTTTATCAACTAAGTACTATTTCTCTGGAGGTTTTTCGGATTCCTGGAAAAATTAAGATAGATAACAGGATAAGACATACCGCATTTTTAAGGTATTCCATCCTGTTATTCTACGATATTAATAGGAATCCTGAGAAATAATTTTATCTATTTAAAAATTTTTTTTTTAAATTTTTTATCAGCTTAGTACCATTTTTCTGGAGGATTTTCCGATTTCTGGAAAAACTAAGATAGATGGCAGGATGAGACATACCGCGTTTTGAAGGTATTCCATCCTGTTATTCTTCGATATTAATAGGAATCCTAGGAAATAATTTTGTCTATTTTTAAAAACATTTTAAATTTTTTTTTATAAACATAGTACCATTTTTTTGGAGGATTTTCCGATTTCTGGAAAAACTAAGGTAGATGACAATATGAGGCATACCGCGTTTTGAAGGTAGGTATTCCATCCTGTTATTCTTCGATATTAACAGGAATCCTGATAAATAATTTTATCTATTTTTAAAAAATGTTTTAATTTTTTTTATCAACATAGTACCATTTCTCTGGAGGATTTTCCAATTTTTGGAAAAACTAAGGTAGATGACAGGATGAGACATACCGCCTTTTGAAGGTATTCCATCCTGTTATTCTTCGATATTAACAGGAATTCTGTGAAATAATTTTATATATTTTTAAAAATTTTTTTATCAACATGTAGCAATTCTCTGGAGGATTTCCGATTGCTGGAAAAACTAAGGTAGATGACAGGATGAGACATACCGCATTTTGAAGGTATTCCATCCTGTTATTCTTCGATATTAACAGGAATCCTGAGAAATAATTTTATCTATTTAAAAAAAATTTTTTAATTTTTTTTATCAACATAGTAGCATATCTCTGGTGGATTTCCGATTTCTTGAAACACTAAGGTAGATGACAGGATGAGACATACCGCGTTTTGCAGTGTTCCATCCTGTTATTCTTCGATATTAACAGGAATCGTAAAAAATAATATTGAAGGTATTCCATCCTGTTATTCGTCAATATTAACAGGAATCCTGAGAAATAATTTTATCTATTTTGAAAATTTTTTTTAATTTTTATCAACATAGTAGCATTTCTCTGGAGGATTTCCGATTTCTGTAAAAACTAAGGTAGATGACAGGATGAGACATACCCCGTTTTGAAGGTATTCCATCCTGTTATTCTTCGATATTAACAGGAATCCTGAGAAATAATTTTGTCTATTTTTAAAAAATTTTTTAATTTTTTTTTATCAACATAGTAGCATTTCTCTGGAGGATTTCTGATTTCTGGAAAAACTAAGGTAGATGACAGGATGAGACATACCGCGTTTTGAAGGTATTCCATCCTATTATTCTTCGATATTAACAGGAATCGTAAAAAATAATTTTGAAGGTATTCCATCCGGTTATTCTTCGATATTAATAGGAATCCTGAGAAATAATTTTATCTATTTTTAAACATTTTTTAAATTTTTTATGAATATAGTAGCATTTCTCTGGACGATTTTCCGATTTCTTGAAAAACTAAGGTAGATGACAGGATGAGACATACCGCGTTTTGCAGGTATTCCATCCTGTTATTCTTCGATATTAACAGGAATCGTAAAAAATAATATTGAAGGTATTCCATCCTGTTATTCTTCAATATTAACAGGAATCCTGAGAAATAATTTTATCTATTTTGAAAAAATTTTTTAATTTTTATCAACATAGTAGCATTTCTCTGGAGGATTTCCGATTTCTGTAAAAACTAAGGTAGATGACAGGATGAGACATACCGCGTTTTGAAGGTATTCCATCCTGTTATTCTTCGATATTAACAGGAATCCTGAGAAATAATTTTGTCTATTTTAAAAAAATTTTTTAATATTTTTTTATCAACATAGTAGCATTTCTCTGGAGGATTTCCGTGCCTCGTTTCTGTATTTCTCGCATCGTAAAATATCTCACATGAAACGTGTGAATTGAAACAAAAACGAAGTAAAATGAAAGAAAATTGGGATTTTCTCACACAAGTGTTTCTGTATCTTTACAATGCGAGAGCTATCTGTCATTTAAGTTATTTTCCAATAGTTATTGGAAGGATGTGAGAAAAACTATTTCTGTAACAACATTTTGTGAAAAGTTTTTCATTAACGCCGTCAAAATTTCTCACATTTGAAAACGATGCGGGAAGTATTTTTAAAATTAAAAATATTAAATTATAGATTTTGAAACTATACATGGATAATGTAAGCAAGTTCATTTAGTTAATTATTTTGTTTTAAACTAGATTTTTTTATAAGTATTGAAGAAAATAGAAATTATCTCTTAGCTGATGTCTAGTCGCCGACTGTTCTTTTTATTACGATCGCGCTCCGCCGAATGCAAAAGCTGAACACGTTTTATTTTGCGTTGAAAATAAGACTAAAGTATTTTACAATGATTTTAAGCTACGGCATATCATCGTTGGAAAGATAAAAGTTGTAGAACACATTCAATAAAGTGTTTTTTGTTTAAGAAATAATATAGTTCTGTATGAAAATATTTCAACGCCGCCGCCAAAACTTTTCCATCGGCCTGTTGCTCTGTTTGACACTTGAATGATTGGAATATTCCAATAAATAAGCTGGCTTTTCGCATTGAAATACAGAAACAGTTTCTACTCACAAATCGAGAAACGATGAAATTTTTTGGTTCACACTTCATGTGAAAACTTTTGCGATGCGAGAAATACAGAAACGAGGCACCGATTTCTGGAAAAACTAAGGTAGATGACAGGATGAGACATACCGCGTTTTGAAGGTATTCCATCCTATTATTCTTCGATATTAACAGGAATCGTAAAAAATAATTTTGAAAGTATTCCATCCTGTTATTCTTCGGTATTAATAGGAATCCTGAGAAATAATTTTATCTATTTTTAAACATTTTTTAAATTTTTTATCAATATAGTAGCATTTCTCTGGACGATTTTCCGATTTCTGGAAAAACTAAGGTAGATGACAGGATGAGACATACCGCGTTTTGAAGGTATTCCATCCTGTTATTCTTCGATAGTAACAGGAATCCTGAGAAATAATTTGATCTATTTTAAAAAATTGTTTAGTTTTTTATCAACTTAGTACCATTTCTCTGGAGGATTTTCCGATTTCTGGAAATCTAAGGCAGATGACAGGATGAGACATACCGCGTTGTGGAGGTATTCCATCCTGTTATTTTTCGATATTAACAGGAATCCTGAGAAATAATTTTATCTATTTTTAAAAATTTTTCTAATTTGTATGTATGTATGAATGTATGTATGTATGTATGTATGTATGTATGTATGTATGTATGTATGTATGTATGTATGTATGTATGTATGTATGTATGTATGTATGTATGTATGTATGTATGTATGTATGTATGTATGTATGTATGTATGTATGTATGTATGTATGTATGTATGTATGTATGTATGTATGTATGTATGTATGTATGTATGTATGTATGTATGTATGTATGTATGTATGTATGTATGTATGTATGTATGTATGTATGTATGTATGTATGTATGTATGTATGTATGTATGTATGTATGTATGTATGTATGTATGTATGTATGTATGTATGTATGTATGTATGTATGTATGTATGTATGTATGTATGTATGTATGTATGTATGTATGTATGTATGTATGTATGTATGTATGTATGTATGTATGTATGTATGTATGTATGTATGTATGTATGTATGTATGTATGTATGTATGTATGTATGTATGTATGTATGTATGTATGTATGTATGTATGTATGTATGTATGTATGTATGTATGTATGTATGTATGTATGTATGTATGTATGTATGTATGTATGTATGTATGTATGTATGTATGTATGTATGTATGTATGTATGTATGTATGTATGTATGTATGTATGTATGTATGTATGTATGTATGTATGTATGTATGTATGTATGTATGTATGTATGTATGTATGTATGTATGTATGTATGTATGTATGTATGTATGTATGTATGTATGTATGTATGTATGTATGTATGTATGTATGTATGTATGTATGTATGTATGTATGTATGTATGTATGTATGTATGTATGTATGTATGTATGTATGTATGTATGTATGTATGTATGTATGTATGTATGTATGTATGTATGTATGTATGTATGTATGTATGTATGTATGTATGTATGTATGTATGTATGTATGTATGTATGTATGTATGTATGTATGTATGTATGTATGTATGTATGTATGTATGTATGTATGTATGTATGTATGTATGTATGTATGTATGTATGTATGTATGTATGTATGTATGTATGTATGTATGTATGTATGTATGTATGTATGTATGTATGTATGTATGTATGTATGTATGTATGTATGTATGTATGTATGTATGTATGTATGTATGTATGTATGTATGTATGTATGTATGTATGTATGTATGTATGTATGTATGTATGTATGTATGTATGTATGTATGTATGTATGTATGTATGTATGTATGTATGTATGTATGTATGTATGTATGTATGTATGTATGTATGTATGTATGTATGTATGTATGTATGTATGTATGTATGTATGTATGTATGTATGTATGTATGTATGTATGTATGTATGTATGTATGTATGTATGTATGTATGTATGTATGTATGTATGTATGTATGTATGTATGTATGTATGTATGTATGTATGTATGTATGTATGTATGTATGTATGTATGTATGTATGTATGTATGTATGTATGTATGTATGTATGTATGTATGTATGTATGTATGTATGTATGTATGTATGTATGTATGTATGTATGTATGTATGTATGTATGTATGTATGTATGTATGTATGTATGTATGTATGTATGTATGTATGTATGTATGTATGTATGTATGTATGTATGTATGTATGTATGTATGTATGTATGTATGTATGTATGTATGTATGTATGTATGTATGTATGTATGTATGTATGTATGTATGTATGTATGTATGTATGTATGTATGTATGTATGTATGTATGTATGTATGTATGTATGTATGTATGTATGTATGTATGTATGTATGTATGTATGTATGCATGTATGTATATATGTATGTATGTATGTATGTATGTATGTATGTATGTATGTATGTATGTATGTATGTATGTATGTATGTATGTATGTATGTATGTATGTATGTATGTATGTATGTATGTATGTATGTATGTATGTATGTATGTATGTATGTGATCGCGAAAAATCTAAAGAAACTGAAAACTTACAAAAAGTCGCTTCAAAAAAAGGAGGAGGATAGTCTGTACTAGAGATGAGCACATGCCGTGTTTGTTTTTCGTGTCACGAACACGCACGACTCAACACCAATTGTTCTTGACAGAACATCTGATTTCGTTCGTATTCGGATAATGTCGTGTTGATCCAAATTGATACGAAAAAACTCGAAACGATATTATGATTAACATGTGTATGAAAGCGGAAACTTGCCGCACATGATTCTCATATGTTTGCGTAGACTAGTTGTTTGCCAAATATTCTCAATTTATGGTGTAGCATTCAAAGTTCAGATGAAAACTACCAAAAAATAGGGTATGTAAAGTGAATAAAAAGCGCGATATTTCGATAACGCGAGCTGACTAAAAAAAATTTGTATAACAAATCTGAGGACAAAGATAGGGGACTAAAAAGTCTGTTCCGCTGTGTAATCAAATGGAAAATTAGAATATAAATTTTTTATTTTTTATTTGTATTTCAAATAAAAGTATTTCAACTAATTCACATCTCTGCTTATACTTTTTTGTCTGCAATAATCGCTATTTTGGGTTCAGTTTGACAAAAAGAATTAAAAAAAAATGTATAGAACTTCAAACGTGATTATTTTTTGCCATTTTGGCGATTTCTTGTTCAGGATCCATTATAATTTGACAATGTACCACTACTTTTATCTCAGTATTTTATGTAAAACGGCAAACTCGGTAGAAAAAAATTATTTAACATCGGCAAGTAACAGGTTTGTGTGTGCATTAATGATAATAAAAAACCTAAATGAAGCAAAGTACTGGAGAATGTAGAAAGCAAATGTACCAAACTAAATTTTTTCTAACAATATGTCATAAGATAA
>CATQFL010000150.1:2500-70000 GCA_956483635.1 Panzeria rudis
CATACATACATACATACATACATACATACATACATACATACATACATACATACATACATACATACATACATACATACATACATACATACATACATACATACATACATACATACATACATACATACATACATACATACATACATACATACATACATACATACATACATACATACATACATACATACATACATACATACATACATACATACATACATACATACATACATACATACATACATACATACATACATACATACATACATACATACATACATACATACATACATACATACATACATACATACATACATACATACATACATACATACATACATACATACATACATACATACATACATACATACATACATACATACATACATACATACATACATACATACATACATACATACATACATACATACATACATACATACATACATACATACATACATACATACATACATACATACATACATACATACATACATACATACATACATACATACATACATACATACATACATACATACATACATACATACATACATACATACATACATACATACATACATACATACATACATACATACATACATACATACATACATACATACATACATACATACATACATACATACATACATACATACATACATACATACATACATACATACATACATACATACATACATACATACATACATACATACATACATACATACATACATACATACATACATACATACATACATACATACATACATACATACATACATACATACATACATACATACATACATACATACATACATACATACATACATACATACATACATACATACATACATACATACATACATACATACATACATACATACATACATACATACATACATACATACATACATACATACATACATACATACATACATACATACATACATACATACATACATACATACATACATACATACATACATACATACATACATACATACATACATACATACATACATACATACATACATACATACATACATACATACATACATACATACATACATACATACATACATACATACATACATACATACATACATACATACATACATACATACATACATACATACATACATACATACATACATACATACATACATACATACATACATACATACATACATACATACATACATACATACATACATACATACATACATACATACATACATACATACATACATACATACATACATACATACATACATACATACATACATACATACATACATACATACATACATACATACATACATACATACATACATACATACATACATACATACATACATACATACATACATACATACATACATACATACATACATACATACATACATACATACATACATACATACATACATACATACATACATACATACATACATACATACATACATACATACATACATACATACATACATACATACATACATACATACATACATACATACATACATACATACATACATACATACATACATACATACATACATACATACATACATACATACATACATACATACATACATACATACATACATACATACATACATACATACATACATACATACATACATACATACATACATACATACATACATACATACATACATACATACATACATACATACATACATACATACATACATACATACATACATACATACATACATACATACATACATACATACATACATACATACATACATACATACATACATACATACATACATACATACATACATACATACATACATACATACATACATACATACATACATACATACATACATACATACATACATACATACATACATACATACATACATACATACATACATACATACATACATACATACATACATACATACATACATACATACATACATACATACATACATACATACATACATACATACATACATACATACATACATACATACATACATACATACATACATACATACATACATACATACATACATACATACATACATACATACATACATACATACATACATACATACATACATACATACATACATACATACATACATACATACATACATACATACATACATACATACATACATACATACATACATACATACATACATACATACATACATACATACATACATACATACATACATACATACATACATACATACATACATACATACATACATACATACATACATACATACATACATACATACATACATACATACATACATACATACATACATACATACATACATACATACATACATACATACATACATACATACATACATACATACATACATACATACATACATACATACATACATACATACATACATACATACAACATACATACATACATACATACATACATACATACTTACATACATACATACATACATACATACATACATACATACATACATACATACATACATACATACATACATACATACATACATACATACATACATACATACATACATACATACATACATACATACATACATACATACATACATACATACATACATACATACATACATACATACATACATACATACATACATACATACATACATACATACATACATACATACATACATACATACATACATACATACATACATACATACATACATACATACATACATACATACATACATACATACATACATACATACATACATACATACATACATACATACATACATACATACATACATACATACATACATACATACATACATACATACATACATACATACATACATACATACATACATACATACATACATACATACATACATACATACATACATACATACATACATACATACATACATACATACATACATACATACATACATACATACATACATACATACATACATACATACATACATACATACATACATACATACATACATACATACATACATACATACATACATACATACATACATACATACATACATACATACATACATACATACATACATACATACATACATACATACATACATACATACATACATACATACATACATACATACATACATACATACATACATACATACATACATACATACATACATACATACATACATACATACATACATACATACATACATACATACATACATACATACATACATACATACATACATACATACATACATACATACATACATACATACATACATACATACATACATACATACATACATACATACATACATACATACATACATACATACATACATACATACATACATACATACATACATACATACATACATACATACATACATACATACATACATACATACATACATACATACATACATACATACATACATACATACATACATACATACATACATACATACATACATACATACATACATACATACATACATACATACATACATACATACATACATACATACATACATACATACATACATACATACATACATACATACATACATACATACATACATACATACATACATACATACATACATACATACATACATACATACATACATACATACATACATACATACATACATACATACATACATACATACATACATACATACATACATACATACATACATACATACATACATACATACATACATACATACATACATACATACATACATACATACATACATACATACATACATACATACATACATACATACATACATACATACATACATACATACATACATACATACATACATACATACATACATACATACATACATACATACATACATACATACATACATACATACATACATACATACATACATACATACATACATACATACATACATACATACATACATACATACATACATACATACATACATACATACATACATACATACATACATACATACATACATACATACATACATACATACATACATACATACATACATACATACATACATACATACATACATACATACATACATACATACATACATACATACATACATACATACATACATACATACATACATACATACATACATACATACATACATACATACATACATACATACATACATACATACATACATACATACATACATACATACATACATACATACATACATACATACATACATACATACATACATACATACATACATACATACATACATACATACATACATACATACATACATACATACATACATACATACATACATACATACATACATACATACATACATACATACATACATACATACATACATACATACATACATACATACATACATACATACATACATACATACATACATACATACATACATACATACATACATACATACATACATACATACATACATACATACATACATACATACATACATACATACATACATACATACATACATACATACATACATACATACATACATACATACATACATACATACATACATACATACA
Source organism: Panzeria rudis (assembly GCA_956483635.1). Lineage (NCBI taxonomy): Eukaryota > Metazoa > Arthropoda > Insecta > Diptera > Tachinidae > Panzeria > Panzeria rudis. The sequence goes on from CATQFL010000150.1 coordinate 7,058, forward strand.
TACATACATACATACATACATACATACATACATACATACATACATACATACATACATACATACATACATACATACATACATACATACATACATACATACATACATACATACATACATACATACATACATACATACATACATACATACATACATACATACATACATACATACATACATACATACATACATACATACATACATACATACATACATACATACATACATACATACATACATACATACATACATACATACATACATACATACATACATACATACATACATACATACATACATACATACATACATACATACATACATACATACATACATACATACATACATACATACATACATACATACATACATACATACATACATACATACATACATACATACATACATACATACATACATACATACATACATACATACATACATACATACATACATACATACATACATACATACATACATACATACATACATACATACATACATACATACATACATACATACATACATACATACATACATACATACATACATACATACATACATACATACATACATACATACATACATACATACATACATACATACATACATACATACATACATACATACATACATACATACATACATACATACATACATACATACATACATACATACATACATACATACATACATACATACATACATACATACATACATACATACATACATACATACATACATACATACATACATACATACATACATACATACATACATACATACATACATACATACATACATACATACATACATACATACATACATACATACATACATACATACATACATACATACATACATACATACATACATACATACATACATACATACATACATACATACATACATACATACATACATACATACATACATACATACATACATACATACATACATACATACATACATACATACATACATACATACATACATACATACATACATACATACATACATACATAGTGCGATTATAAGTTCTAAAAAACATAAATTTTAGCAATTCCCAAACAAATCACGAATTTAAAACATGGCAGCACCCGGCCAAAAAACTTGTTTGACATCACACTATACGAGTATTAAATGTTGTTATTACATTTATCTTTTCTACATACCGTCTTACATCTGCAATTAGAACAGGAAAAAAGCTGCCTGTGTAGTATATGGTACAGTAAGAAAATAAAAAAACATCATTGATTACTATGTTCATGTTTAATGTTTGATATTGTTTAAGCTTCTTATTGATTTAAATAAAAGTTTGCTACAATATCTTTAGCTTTTCTGTGAAGTTTTTGGGCAAAGGTTCCCTGATGATCTGCATTTAGCCCCACTGAAATGCGCATAGGGACTAGCTAGTACCCTTAAGTAATCAATGTCAATGTGTTTTTATAAACAATTAATATTCTACTGAATAAGAAAAATATTAATTTTGGGAAATAATGCGATTATAAACTTAAAAAAAATAAAATAAAAAATTCAGGCGCCGTGATTTGAAACCGGCTCCCGAGAGGAAAACAACAGTTGGGAAACCACATAGCGCTCTCAGCTAATCAGCCACATAGTTATATGGGTTTAATTAAATATAAATACTTAACAGCTCGCTTGCTGGGTGAGTCATACATTATCTCAACTAATATTATATGAATCGTCGTACAGAAGATCAGATGATAGGGATGGTTGCCAGATTTGATGATTTGTCGTCATTTGGACGATTTTCGGTGCCAAAAATGGGATTTTAACGACTAAACGATTTTTACCTTAAATTTGACGATTTTTAAGAATTATAGTTTAGTTAATACAATATATTAGAACTTTTAAAACAATTTTGATTTTGATTAAGAACTTTGCAGCTTTTGCTACAATATGTAATAAAAGTAAGGAGTACAAAGGATAATTATGCCAATAACTAATCATTTTAATGTTAATATTTTTAGTATTATATGTTTTAAAACATCTTCTCTCCATGATTTATCAACTGCTGCATACATATATATGAATGCAGCGCCGGCCCTAGCATTTGGCCGGGGTGGAGCGAGATTTGATATCGGCGGCCTTTGGTCAACAGAAAAAAATATGATATATTTTTTTTAAAACATGTTTTTGAAAACGCTTTTTACTTTTAATAACTTCCTATTTTAATATACAAAATAAGCAAGAATTTTTGAAGCTGGCGACTATTTTTTAACAATAGGTATCATTTACTTTTCTCAATATTTTTAATTGAGGTTTTTCCAGTGCAAAATAAATTAAATGTTAAAGCTGTGTTAAAATTAAAAACAAAAAATTTTGGTTGCAAGTGAGCGATAAGTTAAAAGCAAATTCATCTTTCCTGGTAGGTTAAAGGAAATTTGTAATAATGATAAACTGTTTATCATTTCGACAAAATCCTGCCTTTAACTATTACCAAGTTGTAACAATAGTCCTAAATAACACAAAGTTTAAAAAAGACAAAAAATTTTGCCAGTAGCGGCATTAGTTTTATCAAATCGAGGCGATTTTAATCGACTTGAGTTACAGAAAGAGGTCGATAATTTTAGGAATATATATATTATTTTTTCGATTCCTATTAAATTAATTAAGTCAAATTATTATACTCTTGTTTCTTTAAGAAAGCTCTTAATGCTATATAACGTAATTACTATTTGGCGGCAATTTCAATCAGTCACTAGAAAATGTATATCTATGTAGGTATTTTAATAACTAGTTAAAGATACCACGTTCGGTATGTCATTATAGATTTAAATTAATCTATTAAAGGTAACCTTTCTTGGCAAATTTTACAATTAAACTATCTTCATTTGTGGATTAAACATTATAATTTTCAATTAATAAAATTACCAAGTCTGCTATTTTTTGCTGAGCTAGGGTCGATCTTATGCTAGGAACACAACTGGGACGAATGACGAATTTTTGACCGCGAATATTCGTCGTCAAAAATATTTGTGTATATAAACATGCACACAATAACGGCGTCGGACGAAATTCGTCATTCGCGGCGAACTCTGAATAGATTCTTTTTTTTATTTCTTACGCCGGCGAACGACGAACAAATCAGTGCCAAGTGACCATGTTTGGTTTTAGTTTTGAAGTATTTTAGTAAATCAAGTTAATTTTTACTTTAATTATTGTTTTACTTTATAGCATTTGAAATAAATATAGATAATATATAATAATATTTTCCTGTATTTTGGAAAGATTCGTATGTAATACCTCTATATAAATCTGGTAGTAAGTCTGATATTACGAATTACAGAGGTATTGCTAAACTAAGTGCCATTCCAAAGCTGTTTGAAAAACTTCTTGCCGATTTCTTATGTCATCACACTGCATCGTTAATATCACCTAACCAACATGGTTTTAGAAAAGGGTGCTCAACTACGACTAATGTTCTTCATTTAACATCTTTAGTTAGTTATGCATTTACACAGAAGAAACAAACTGACGCCATTTATACTGACTTCAGTAAAGCAGTTGATAAAGTTAACCATCAACTTCTTCTTACTAAATTGGATCTATTCGGTGTAGCTCGTAACAGTGTAAGCTGGCTCAGATCATATTTAACGGGTAGAAAGCAAACCATTCGATTTAACAACAGTTCTTCTAAGTATATACATGTCTCATCTGGTGTTCCCCAAGGCAGCCATCTTGGGCCGATTCTTTTTTCGCTGTTTATAAACGATCTTCCTAACGTCATCAACTTCGCCAATATACTGATGTACGCTGATGATTTGAAAATTTTTCATTCTTTTAATCATTATATAGATCACGTTTATCTTCAGAGTGATCTTAGCAACTTTTTTGCATGGTGCAAACACAACATGATGGAGCTGAATTTAAAGAAATGTAAATGCATGCGCTTTTCGAGAAATACTGTTATTGCAGTTAACTACTCTTTCGGAGGTCATCAGTTGGAGTTGGTTGATTCATTTCTTGATCTTGGAATTTTACTGGATCCTAAGTTAACTTTTCTTTCGCACATTACCTTGGCTGTAAATAAAGCTAGAGGTGTGCTTGCCTTTATAAAGCGGTGGGCTAAAGGGTTTTCTGACCCTTACATTACGAAGCAGCTGTACGTGTCTCTAGTGAGACCTATTTTAGAATACGGATCAATCTTACGGGATCCATACTACAACATTCATAATATTCGTATTGAATCTGTGCAAAAATAGTTCTTGTTATTCTGTTTACGTGGCTTTCGATGGGATTCCTCAACAATTTTGCTTTCCTATACCAGTAGATTAGCATTAATAAAACTGCCTACTCTCAAAAATCATCGTACAATGTTAAATGTATCTTTTATGATAAGCCTTATCAATGGTAATATTTGCTCTGAATTTCTGTTAAATTTAGTATACCTTGTCGTAGTGCTCGTCATTATAACCCTCTTGTCATTAACTTTTGTAGATCTAATTATGCTATGACTGATCCTTTTACAAGGTTATGCCGTCAATATAACTATTTGTCTATATTTGTTAACTTTTCTTTAAATTCTAATGTTATAAAGCAAAAAGTCATTATTTTTCTAAATTCTAAATTCTTGTTATTAGTCTAAGGATTATATTCCATTGACTAAATTTAAATAAATAAAAAAAATTTAACTATAAAAAATGCTTTTAGTTGTGTTTTTGTTAATGTAAAATTTTTTAAGTATGTATTATTTTAATATAATCACACTTTGCACATACAGTAAAGAACTTTATCAACTACAACAGCTGTTACGTTTTCGTCGCTATTTTGCTTCATATGACGAATTTAAACAACGAATTTTTATCGACGAATTCGTCGCGTTGGGCGAAATTCGGAACATGGCGCCATTTAAAGTCGGAAGGCCTTCAAAATCTAGTCTTCAAATCTTCTCAATAATGCCTCCCGACTGCGAATGGCGCCATGTTACCATTATAATTTACTATTTCAATTCTGTAGTTATTCAACATTATTTAACAGAATTATAGACAACTGGACTTGTTTTTTCCTCTTTAGTTTTTTTACACAGTCGGGTTTTTTTATTTTTTAAATTTATTTTTTTTATTTTCAGCATTCAGCAGATATTAACATTCAATGTTAGCGAATTTTAATCAATTTTATATTAAATACTTATGTATATAAAAATATATGTACATAAATGTTGAAAACAAATTTCATGAGCAACGTAAAAAAATATTTTCCAACAATGAACATTATTATGCAACGTAAAAAAATAAACGTTAAAAATAAAAGTTATGAGCAACAGAAAAAGTATGTATTGTTACAGTGGTCAGAAGTTATTTTGGAGGCCAGTTTACTCTTGCTTCTTGCGCTGCTTTCACCATATGCTGTTTGAGGCCCACCTATGCTTTTAACTTTTTTAGATGCAATAACATAAAACTCTCTAGGGACAATAAAATAAATCTCATGTATCTTCGATAAGTTTAAATCTTTCTAAAACTTTGTGATGTTTAGCCCATTTCGATTTAAAGCTTGCGAACCAATTTCTTATTTTTTCGCGATTTGACATCTTACATTAAACATAGCTACATATACCTTTTATATCTTTCTTCTTGATCCATAAATCAAAATTTTCGCCAATGTTTCTAGAAAATAGAAAATTATTTGCTAAGCTGGAAGTGGCTGCAAAAACTTCAGTATGACATGAAGGCGGAGCTTCCCACAAATAACTACATACGTATACTTCCTTCCACAACTGCAATCAACGTAAGCTATATGCCACAGAAGACAAACAACTTTTTCGCAACTTCACAAAAAATATAAACTAGGATGACTTTGTATTGATACGTTTTGGAAGTCTGCCGTAATGCATGAAATGTGATACATAATACAAGTATTTGTTAAAATATTTTAATTTTTTTTTAGCACACATCTTCTTTCTTGTAATCCATTAGCTTAAAATTTTAGGTATATAAAATTTTTTTTTAATATATAATTTTTTCAGTTCAAAAAGTCATACAGAAAGAATTTGTCTGTACGATATTTAAGTATAGCAATGTGATGGTTGTGAGTTAAGGAATAAAAATCTAGATATACTTTCATTTTTTACTTTTTTCAAAAAGTATAAATATAACAGTTATTTTTTGACTGATATTTTTCCCCAAAAATTAAAGTTAAAATATGACTAATACTTTTTTGGTCAAAAATAAAAGTTAAATTTTACCTATATATTTTTGGTTAAAAATAAAAGTTAAAATTTTTACGGATTTCCAAGTCGCAGCATCAGTATTCTTTGTATATTTTAACCACTTGTCACGCTTGATATTAGTGAGCAGCAGCATCAACTATTGAACCAATTTATTTATCGAAATTGAATATAAGAGTTATTTATTAATATAATTATTTCAAACGTATTTGCTTTGTGAATCTAAATTGATTATTAGGCGAACGTTCGTAACGTTATATTCAGAAAGAATCGGGCATGATTAATATTCCAAGGAACAAAGGAAAAATTAACACCAACTTAATTTCTTAACATAACACAGCAGAACAGAGTAGCGCCACTTTCGGAAGCCGCTACACTTTCATCGTCAGTGCTCACGTGTAATTGTTTATCACTACTTGTCAGGTGGCTCTGTTGAATATGATTTTAATTCTTATATATACAACTTTTTCGTGAAAATTTAATACGAGAATTAAATCACTCTCAAGCTGATATTAAAGCGCACTTTTCCAGCGTTGCCATCGGTTTATTTTTCTTCATTCCCATTTTTCTGATTTTTTGTTCTACTCTATAAGAGTTCTGTAAGAATTATTGCTGCTCCTTATATTCACCTACAAGATAATTCGATGTTGGTTAGTAGGAAATTCCCCATTAGGTTTTATTTTTGCCGAAAATAATATCAGTCAACATTTAACTTATTTTTGGTCGATAATAGTAAAAAAACAAGTAAGAGGGTTATATTCGGCTATGCCAAATCTTATATACCCTTCACAAAGAAATATAAATTTACATCTTTGGTCACAAGGTGTAACAGTTAATTCGAGTTAGGACAAAGTGTATTTATCATTATAATTCTGTTTATTTCTCTTAACTTAACTGTTGTGTCATTATAAATTAAATTACAAATTAATATAGTATAAAATTGCTGGGATTAGCTTTATCTAATTTCCCTGATTTTACAGAGCGATTTTAAAATTCTCACTGGCCAAAATCTAGTTAAGTCGTTATTCTTGCAATTATACACGAAATATCTATGCAATAATTTGCAAAGAACTTTCTTAATTACTGTTTTCGTAAAATATGCAAACTTTTGTATATATGTATGTAGTTATTACGTAATAAAGTATTTTGTAATACATACATAATTTATTCAATTGACAGTTTTTTTAATATCTAATGTGCAATTTACGCATCAGATACATGGCTATTTGTTGAGATTACGTGAATTAGTTGTACAAAAAGTATATAACAAAATTGGTATTCTTAAACAAAAATTTTTAAGTTACATATATACAGTTCATTTCGCATTAATTTCCACAAATATAAATTTAGAATCATTTGAGCTCAAAAATATTGATTTTCTAAAAAATTTTTTGCAATTTTTCTATTTGATACTAAGAACTTGTATTCCAAATAAATATTTTATTGATTTTATTTATTTACTAATAATTTACTTGCTATAATCTATTTTTTCTGTTATTGATTTTAATATCTTACGATAAATAAGTATATTAATTAACATTAAAAGAAACATTTAAAAAAATAAAAAATAAAAGTTTCAGGTGCCGTAATTTGAGCCCGGCTCCCGAGAGAAAAACAACAATTGAGAAACCGTTTAGCGCTCTCAGCCAAACAGCCACAAAGTTAAATGGGTTTAATTTAATATAAATACTTAACAGCTGGCTGTTACAAAAGATCAGATGATAGGGATGGTGGCCAGATTTGATGATTTATTGTCATTTTGACGATTTTCGGTGTCAAATATTGGATTTTAACGACTAAACGATTTTACCTTAAATTTGACGTTTTTTAAGAACTATAAGTTAGTTAATACAATATTTTAGAACTTTTAAAACAATTTTGATTTTGATTAAGAACTTTGCAGCTGTTGCTTCAATATGTAGTAGAAGTAAGGAGTAAAAGGGATAGTTATGCCAATAACTAATCATTTTAATGTTAATATTTTTAGTCTTATATGTTTTTTTAAACCTCTTCTCTCCATAATTTATCAACTGCTGCATACATACATATGGATGTATATCAAATATAAAAATGTTTAATCACTAAAAAAAACTCTCAAGTATAGCTTATCATCCTATGCGAAATTTTTTGATAAATTCTAATAACATAATTCAAATGATTATACTGCGTATTTAAAGTAGAAAATTCCAAAAACCATACAATGTTAAAGTTTTATTAAACTTAAAAGTTGATTTATTCAATATTTTTGTGGCTTGCCGAGTTACTGCACTGTACTTATATTATTTTTCTAAAAGCAAATTTCACTAAACATTTGATTATACTGTTTATTAAGTTAAAACAACAATTGATAATTGTATTGATAAGAATTTCGTAAATTTTGTGAAAAAACTGTGAATTTATTTGTTATGATATTTATTATTAATTATCATTCTGTTTATTAAGTAGATTTCTATATAAAATTAGTTTTTATCCTCGAAATAAATGTTTTTACTTTTGACGATTTAAGATAATTATTTTGACGATTATGACGATTTTTCGCTCGAAATTTGACGAATTTATCCTTATTTCATCTAGCAACTATCCTTGTGCCTAGTTTCTGTAATTTGTGAGAATTTCTTACATCGAGAAAAAATTAATAATTATACCTATCACCTTAGTTGCATTTTCCTTTTAGAAAAATAATATACGTACAGTGCAGTAACTCGGTAAGCCACTAAAATATTGAACAAATGGACGTTTAAGTTTAATCACAATTTAACATTTTATGGTTTTTGGAATTTTCTACTTTAAATACGCATCATAATTATGCGAATTATATTTTTAGATCTTATCAAAAAAATTCGCTAGGATGCAAAGCTGTACTTGAGCGTTGTTTTTTTTAACATTTGTTATATTTGATTGATATACATACATCCATACAGCGGCGGCCCAAGGGTGGAACGAGTGAGGCGGTCGCACAAGGCGCCATGTGTCAAGGAGCGCAAAAAATCCAAATGCGAAAAGCAATTTCTAGCGCATTTGTATATTTTTATTATAAAAATTTATAAAATATGAAAGGTGAGCGTAGTTTTAGTAAATTGAAGCTAATAAAAACCTACTTAATGCTAGGAACACAACTGGGACGAACGACGAATTTCGAACAACGCGATCAATTCGTCGCTGTTTAAATTTGCCGTATGAAGCAAAATACCGACGAAAACGTAACAGCTGTTGTAATTGATAAAGTTCTTTACTGTGTGTGCAGAGTGTGATTATATTAAAATAATACATACTTAAAAATTAGACATTAACAAAAACACAACTAAAACCAATTTTCATAGTTAATTATTATCTATATTTATTTCAAATGCTATAAAATAAAAATAAAACAATAATTAAAGTAAAAATTAACTTTATTTACTAAAATACTTCAAAACTAAAACCAAACATGGTCACTTGGCAATGATTTGTTCGTCGTTCGCCGGCGTAAGAAATAGAAAAAAATCTATTCAGAGTTCGCCGCGTATGACGAATTTCGTCCGACGCCGTTAATGTGTGTATTTTCATATACACAAATATGTTTTATTTTTGACGACGAATATTCGAAGCCAAAAATTCGTCGTTCGACCCAGTTGTGTTCCTAGCATAAGATCGACCCTAGCTCAGGAAAAATATCAGACCTGGCAATTTTATGAATTGAAAATGATAATGCTCAATCCATAAATAAAGATAATTTAATTGTAAAATTTTCCAAGAAAGGTAACCTTTAATAGATTAATTTAAATCTATAACGACATACCGAACGTGGTATCTTTAATTAGTTATTAAAATACCTACATAGATATACAATATCTAGTGACTGTTTGAAATAGGTGCCAAATACTAATTACGTTATATAGCATTAAGAGCTTTCTTAAAGAAACAGGAGTGTAATAATTTGACTTAATTAATATAATAGGAATCGATAAATAATATATATGTTCCTAAAATTATCGACCCTTTTCTGTAACTCAAGTCGATTAAAATCGCCTCGATTTGATAAAACTAATGCCGCTACTGGCAAAATGTTTTGTCTTTTTTAAACTTTGTATTATTTAGGGCCATTATTACAACTTGGTAATCGTTAAAGGCAGGATTTTGTCGAAATGATAAACAGTTTATCATTATTACAAATTTGCTTTAACCTACCAGGAAAGATGAATTTGCCTTTAACTTATCGCTCACTTGCAACCAAAATTTTTTGCTTTTAATTTTAACACAGCTTTAACATTTAATTTATTTTGAACTGGAAAAAATTTTGTTAAAAACATTGAGAAAAGTAAATGAAACCTATTGTTAAAAAATAGTCGCCAGCTTCAAAAATTCTTGCTTATTTTGTATATTAAAATAGGAAGTTATTAAAACTAAAAAGCGTTTTCATAGTTTTAGCTGTACGAATGATATGTAAATGAAAAGAAATAATAAGTCACACAAAATTATGCATCAAGCCAGATAAATACAGCAATAAAATTTTAAATCAGCTTCAAGAACATGTTTTAAAAAAAATGTATGGATCATATTTTTTCTGTTGACCAAAGGCCGCCGATATCAAATCTCGCTCCACCCTGGCCAAATGCTAGGGCCGGCGCTGCATTTATATGTATGTATGCAGCAGTTGATAAATTATGGAGATAATAGGTTTAAAAAACATATAATACGAAAAATATTTTCATTAAAATAATTAGTTATTGGCATAACTATACCTTTTACTCCTTATTTCTATTACATATTGTAGCAAAAGCTGCAAAGTTCTTAATCAAAATCAAAATTGTTTTAAAAGTTCTAAAATATTGTATTAACTAACTTATAGTTCTTAAAAATCGTAAAATTTAAGGTAAAATCGTTTAGTCGGCAAAATCCAATATTTGACACCGAAAATCATCAAAATTACAATAAATCATCAAATCTGGCCACCATCCCTATCATCTGATCTTTTGTAACAGCCAGCTGTTAAGTATTTATATTAAATTAAACCCATTTAACTTTGTGGCTATTTCGCTGAGAGCGCTAAGCGGTTTCCCAACTGTTGTTTTTCTCTCGAGAGCCGGGTTCAAATCACGGCGACTGAAATTTAATATTTTTATTTTTTTTAATGTTTCTTTTAATGGTAATTAATAAACTTATTTATCTTAAGATATTAAAATCAATAACAGAAAAAATAAATTATAGCAAATAAATTATTAGTAAATAAATAAAATCAATAAAATATTTTTTGGGATACAAATTTTTAGTATCAAATAAAAAAATTGCAAAAAATTTTTTAGAAAAACAAAATTTTTTGAGCTCAAATGATTCTAAATTTATATTTGCACAAATTAATGCGAAATGAACTGTATATATGTAACCTAAAAAATTTTGTTTAAGAATACCAATTTTGTAATATACTTTTTGTACAACTAATACACGTAATCTCAACAAATAGGTATGTATCTGATGCGTAAATTACACATTAGATATTTAAAAAAACTCTCAATTGAATAAATTATGTATGCATTACAAAATACTTTATTATGTAATAGCAACATATATACAGTTATTTGGAAATTATTGCATAGCTATTCCGTGTATAATTGCAAGTACATGTATCTGTGCCCAAAAGGAATAACAACTAAGCTCGATTTTGGCAAGTGGTCAAAAGAGAATTTTAAAGTCGCTGTGTAAAATCAGGGAAATTAGATTAAGCTAATGCTAGCAATTTTATGCCATATTTATTTGTAATTTAATTTATAATGAAACAACAGTTAAGTTAAGAGAAATAAACAAAATTATAATACTAAACACACTTTATCCTAACTAGACTTAACTGTTATACCTTGTGACCAAAGATATACCTTTTATATTACTTTATGAAGGGTATATAAGATTCGGCACAGCCGAATATAGCACTCTTACTTGTATGTGTGTATTATATTTGTTGATTTTTGAAAAATTATGTTTATTAGCGAAAAAAATATTTCTAAGGGCACCCGTATCGAACCAACATCGTCTTGACTGGCAGTCATTCGTATCATACCTTGACCTACAGAGGCTCTTGCTGTCCTTATCCTTTTTAAGTACTTGAGCTTAAACTGTTTAAAAAACATTAGCTGCTTATCTAGATTGAAATTAAACTCTTCATTTGTTGTGGCCACCGTGGTGCATACACTTTTCTCTCGAAACGTGTTCAGATTCAGATCACGGCGGGCCAAATATGACTGTTCGAGTGAAAAATCGTAATTAATTTTAAGGTAACTTTCTGATGAGCTAGTGACTTAAAATTTTGCACAGGCATTGGTTTTCAGTGACAATACTATGATTAAAAAAAGTGGGCAGCGACATGCCTGTAAAAAGTAAATATGCGATTTGAACTATTTGTACTTAGCTGATTTCTATGCACATTTGGTTTTCTTAACAGTCAGTTTTAAGAACATAGTAGGTATAAAAAAATTATTTCCTTAATAATTATTTTATAAGATAGTAGAGTCAGGAACCGAAAAAATAAATTAATAATAGTAAATAAATAAAATCAATAAAATAGTTATTTGGGATACATTTTTTAGAACCGAATAGAAAACATGCGAAAAATGTTTAGAAAACCAATATCTTTTGAGCTCAAATGATTCAAAATTCATATTTTCATTATTTAACGCAAGACTAATTGTATACAACAGTAGTATTGCTTTATCTGCTCTGTGTTTTAGTGCACTTTTGACTTAACTGCACACAACTATTAATTGAGTAGTCCACTTGCAAACACCGCTATATTAATATATCGCAATTTGTAGAAAATCGATTAAAATTTCAAACAAGAAATAAAATGGCGGCTTTCAGCGAATTTTTACTTTTTTCAACTTAGCGGTGTTTGCAAGTGAACTACTCAATTTGTCTCACTATTCTTTAAAATCCCATATAAATTCGATGTTTAAGTCCGCTTTGCACTATTAAGATAAATGCCTTTAATTGTTGGCATTTTAAAACTATTATGACACAGAAAATCAATCTTAGCTGCATTTTGCCTTAACTTCATTTGCTTTCTGTAAATATTCTTCAAAATACTTTTTTAAATGCACTTTGTATGCCTGCATATTTAACATACTTTTTTGGCAGATTTGAATTATATTCAAATCAAATATCAGTTACTACATTTAGAAAAAATCCATCAAGCTTTTGGAAAAATCGATTTTATTAAGAAATTTATGAACAAATTTTCATCTAAATATTAAAAGTTATTTAATTAAATAGTCATGAAAACAGTGTTTTGCGTTATAAAAAGAAACAAGTTGCGAAAATGTGTAACTTTTTAGTCTTTTTCCTGGAGAAAAATATTATAGAACGCAAAAAAGGAAATTTTCCTATACATCGCTCCCAATTCAGTGATTATGTACCGAAAAAGAGAACTTCTTGCAATGACAACCCTATGTAATAATCATTAGAAATGTTCGAAATTTACACTACTTCTGGATCGCAAACTCTATATTTTCATGATTTCTTTGGAGGGTATTTTTTTACGAAAGTCACTACGAAAGTTTTTTTGTAAAATGTTGCATGGATTATTTTCAGTGTATATAAATTTCAATTTAATGAAGTGATTTACAACCATTAGGGCCAAAAAAATTCTAATAAAGTAAAAATCGCAGTCTTCTAATATTTGAGCAAAGACAACAAAATAAAGAAATTCACTTTTTAAAGAAATTAAAAAAGAACAAATCGAATTTAAAACTTCAAAATTATTATTCAGGTATGTGATGGAAATCGATTTGGAAAACGAAGCACTTCTGAAAGTCACTTTCACCAAATTTTTATAATTTTTGTGATACAACTCTTTTGTAACAAAGAGACATTTTTATAATATTTGTGATAAAATTGTTTTAAATAAAGAAATATTATTAAAAACCGCCTTTCGAAACTGCTTCGTTTTCGGAATCGATTTCCATCACATACCTGATTGTTTTTGATGAAAGGGAGAAGAACAACATTATTTTTCTTTATAGTTTTTTTTTATCGTCCATAAAACCATAATAAATATTCTGGTTTCGATATTTTCAAAATAGCACCTTAAATATTTTGCAAATAGGTCGGAATAACGTACAAATATTTTGCAAATATGTATATAAAACCGGTTAAAAGTCCGTTTAAAAATCTTTAATTTTAGTTTTAATTATGAAAAATAACTTTGAAGAGAACTATTCCTATTTTGTTGTATATATATAATATAATTGTAGGTATATTTAAAAAAAAATTTGAAAAGTTCATTTTAAGTTGAATTTTTAAACCATTTTAAAATGTTGGTTTTCTATCCTTGAAAAAAATTTCCCAGCTCTGGACACTAAATCAAATGTAATAAAAAAGGGTAATTGCACCAAAAAATATGTTTAGCTTATATACGGTCAAATTACCAATCATTTAACTAAGCCTCTCTGGTGTAGAGGGAGAGCCGGATACATCAGTATTACCTGTTTTTGTTTACTCTATTTCAGTGTTCGAAATCTTACCTTATATAATGTACTTTAATGTTCTGTACGGTAGAATATTGTAATACAAAAACGCAAATAGTGGTTGTGTAGGAAATACTCAAAAAAAGAAGAACGGTATTTCTGTTAGTGATCTTGTACCCAACGAAAATACTGTTTTTAACAAACTCAATATAGAGATAAGAACATTTAATAGTGTTCTGTTTTTCGTTGAAAAACAGTACACTTCGTTGTGTTTGGCACAGAACATTATTCTTAATGTATATTTTGTGTATTCAGCATTAGTATTCGCTTGGCTCTCGTGCATGTATACTTGAATGCGTAGTTGGATATGATGACAAAAGAACATTATAAAACGCTAAAATATAATGTATGTAGTACGCAACCACTGCTTTGTACTGTTTTTTGACAAAACACTACATAATGTTTGTTACTTGCATTAAAAATCGTTATATGTTGTGTTCGGGTTGTGTAAATATACACAAACACTAAAAAATATCGTTTCTGCTTGTGTGTACAGTACACAAAATAACGTTCGGTTTATTTTCGAACACTGTTCTATTTTATTTTGACTGTTTGTTGTTGCGGTAACCTTAATTATAGATATCCTCTGAAAATTTCAGGTTTCTAACTATTACGGTTCACGAGTTAGAAGCTTGTGAATGATGGACCTCGCATCAAAAACTAATACATAATAATAATAATAATGTATGAAAACTAATTACAACAAACAAAAAGGGTAAAATTGCAACAAACACATGACGTACAGAAAATCTAAGAACACTTTCTATTACGAATAATGCGTTAGTACAAAACACAAGAACATACACTGTTTCATAAATGAGGACGTTAGTGGACGAGTAAGTGGTCTGGCTGGCGTGCAGAAGGTGATGTGTTCGATTCTAGTTCTTTTTACAACATTTTTAAAATATATATGATATACATAGTATATATATAATTTTATTTTGTTCATATCTCAGCCATTTATAGACCGATTTCGATGATTCTTTACAATAAGCTTCTCAGAGCTGAATTTGACAGATAAATTGAGTGTAGAGTACTGCTAGACGCATAGGGTCATAGAAATTCACAAACACATGAAAATCAGAACAAAGTAGCTTTTTTTGATATATCTCTGTTATAAATGAACCGATTTTCCTGAATTTCACATGCAAAAATCTTCAGGAAAAGCCAGTCACACGACTTCAACATTTAGGTCCATAAGTCTTCTAGGACCTGTGAATTATACCTTTCAACATCGGTTAGAAAAACGGACAGACGGATAAGGATTACGAATATATATACTTTATGGGGTCGCAAGTGATTGCTGTAGAAATTACAGACGGAATGACAAACCTATATATACCCTTACCATTTTTGGTGAAGGGTATAATATAGGGTATTCATTCGAATAATGTTTGCTCGATTAATCGAATAATTAAAGTCAAATAATGTTCGATCAAACAAAAATTTCAATTTCGAGTAAAAATTTATTCGAGTAATTTTGGTCGATTAATCGAATAACTCGATTAAAATATTTTATGTAAATTTTCTTTTTTTTAATGAGTTTTTGTAGATTTCTTAATAAAAAGTGGAAACATTTTTTAATTTATGTGAAATTTGCCATTGAATTCGAACGTTATTTCATACTAATTGTCCCCATGATCAAAAAGTTAAGTAAATAATGTAGTGACAGTAATAGGGACAAAGAAACCAACTTCAAATATCTTTTAAAAAATTTCGGAAATATAAACACCAAACAAAAATTATTTGAAATAAAGAAGATATTTCGAGAGCAACTAGTTAACTAGATGTTTCATATTAAAATATCGAATGTAATGTTCGGAATTATAAAAGCCTTAAGGTAGGGTCACATTTGACAAATATTTGCCGAAAAAAAACGTAACCTACAGACAAGTTAAAATTGTATTTCCTTTAATTAGAATATTTTTTAAATATGCGTTCGCATTTATTAAAAATAATATAAAAATAGCTTTTTGCAGCAAAATTTACCTTATTTTGTGATATAAAACACAATTTAATATGTTAATTAATTTTTTCGACCTTAGAATTTGTAACTATTTATTATTTTCTTGACCTTGAGCCTGTAGAAAATAATAAATAGTTAAAAACAATTTAAATCAAACTAACTTTGAGCAAAAGTAGTGGTTACGTTTTTTTAGGCAAATATTTTCCAAGTGTTAAAAGTTAATATATATAACAACAAAAGTGCCAATTCTGATTATTTTTATTCTGCATTGAATACAGGACAGGTCGGAATGTTATTAAATATTTCCTGGCGCATAATTTTCTCAAAGCACAACATTTGAATAGTGAAAAAAACTATTTTAAAGAATTTCTTTTGTGTTCATTATTAAAACATAATAACGCGAAAAAACTTGTTTTGTTTTATTTTTGTCCACAAAAATGTACAAAAAACCGATTAAATTCAAACTTTTCCGATTAACTCGAATAATTTTTAGCAGTAATGCTAAAATGCTAACGAGTAATATAAAAACCTCAATTTCGATTAATTGATTAATCGAACAATTGAAAAGTCGATTAAAATGAATACCCTAGTATAATAACTATTATTTTGTGACCGACAACAAATTGGCCAAACAATAACTATTATTATTTGACTTTTTTGAAAAAGTCATAATCGTTACGGTCCCTGCTTTTTTTCTTAATACAATATTTTATCAATGCACAGCTTGAAAACTTCATTTAAAAAATGTAAACATTCACAGCTGTTTATATGTAAACTGAATTGCCACTTGGCATAAATTTTTGGCATTTATGCCGTCGAAGTGTTAGGAATTGAACCATCAGACTTTTTTTTAATCAAAATTTGAAAAGGGAAAAAGTTCCAAGTGGTAAATATTTCAGACCCTTTCAAAGAAAAGAGTTTTGAAAATCGGTTCACAAATGATACCGTTATGCGTGTAAAGACCAAAAAATTTAAAAAATACACCTGAATTGATAGGTACCTCCTCATTTTCTGGAGCCAACGAAGAAAGTTAGGAAACAACACAACAAACAACTTATTTTTGTTCGATTGAAATCCATTAATTTTCTTTACAACCTTCATACAAAAAAAAATTTTTGGCTACAAAAATATTTTGGTCGTGGCAACACTGATTGTAATAATGAAGAAAAACAACATAAATAAAAAAGTGGAATGCCACACAGGTCCATATTCAGCTTCAATGTATGGGTTTGTTTACAAAAAATATGTACACATATACGAAGGGGAAATATTGAAGGATATCAAAATGCTTTTGATTTTGATAAAAAAAACGCACACAAGCACATATATTGAAGGTAAAATATTGATCCGTCTGGCACCCGCATTAGGAAGTTCACAACAGCGTTCTAAAATCAGAGTACGAAAAAACGCAGCGCAGCGCCGCTCTTTTCGCTCTTTTTTGCGCTTTACGCAAAGAGCGGAGCAAATTTATTATTGCGCTTGCGCTGCTCCAATATTTTTGCGATGCGCATAAAAGGAGCAAGCGCAAAAAAGGAGCAATCTCCATTGCGCTTTTTTTGCGCTGCGCTTTTTTTGCGCAAAGCGCAAAAAGAGCCAAATGAGCAAGAAATGCGCATAGCGCATTTACTGTGGTGTAAAATGTTATTAAAGGAAATAATATAGTTTTGCATAAAGAATAAAAAAGTAAGGAAGAACAATATAATACTACTAATCGAAATGCTGTTACGTAATGTTTTTATTGTTTTCTATTGGGTAATTTAAAACATATTTTGTATATAAATAGTATCTGATACATTGACCAGCTTAATGTCTCAGAACGGTTGTAACATTTTTTATTTTTCCCAAAAACTTCAAGATGTAATGCGGCACGTATTAAATCTCAAAGTCGTTCACACTTAATTTTCAGTAGAACTTTTGTTTATGCATATACATACATATGTATGTATTATACATATAAAAAAAGATGTTTGTTTGTTTGTTTGTAGATTTTCGTAACGGCATCACGCCTGAACGACTGAACCTATTTAAATGAAATATGGCCCACAATTTTTCGGGATTTGTTACCAAGAGGGGATAAAATGGGTCAAAACTTCCCCCCACGCATAGCTCTGTCATTTGCGAACCGCTTTTCAAACTTTTTTTTCAAAAGCTGCTTCCCACAATGTATAACTATCTCATTTGTCAACCGATTTTTAAAATTTTTTTTTTTTTGCTTTAAAATGGTTCAGTCCTATAATTTTGTTTTTAAATCAGAGGAGGAAATTTGCTCCCGCAATGTATAACTCTGTCATTTGTGAACCAATTTTCGCAAACATTTTCTTGTTTGAAAGGGTTTGCCTGCAGTTTGGTCCCAATTTTTTTTAATCGGAGGGAGAAATTTGCTCCCCCATGCATAACTTTGTCATTTGTGAACCGATTTTCAAAATTCTTGTTTTTTTGAAAGGGTTCGCCTGCAGTTTTGTCGCATATTTTTTATTCCAAAATCGTAGGGGGAAATTTGCTTCTCCTATGCATAACTCTGTCATTTGTGAACTTATTTTCAAAATTATTTTTTTGTTTGAAAGCGTTTGCATGCAGTTTAGTACACTATATTTCTTTGAAAATCGGAGGGGGAGATTTGCTCCCCCAATGCAAAACTTTGTCATTTGTCAAGTGTTTTATGGCGAGTTGTACTATTACCCCGCGCACTCTATTTAATTTATCTTTGATACTCTCCTTTTACTCTTGCTCGCAAAAAAATGAAGGAGGACAATTTGTTTTTGGTTTCTTTCATCAAAGAATATACATAGTCCCCGTCCAGACTTGCAATTTTTGTTGCAGAAACTCTTAAGATTATAGATGAGAGTGGTGAGAAGATTGGGGAGGGGTACACAGTTTCATGTGCTCTGGAATTCTCTTTTGCTTTGAAATTCGCACTGTCAATTTGAAGTTTGCTGTAGGTGTATTTGACGTTTTATTTTATTTGGTATAAGAAAATTGCAAAACTAGAATTTCCTATAGTGGACACTAATGCAATTCTGCAGCAGAATTTAAAAAATTGCAAGTCTGGACGGGGACATACTTACACACATAAATAAGTACATCATAAATTATGCAAATAAAAAATAAAATATTTTTGTCAGCACTTAATGATGGCAGAAAAAGAAAGAATGAAAAGGATGAACCTGTATGTTTATAAGAATGTACGTATGCCTGAATGAAAGAATACAGATTACGCATTCAGCTTTTGAAGAAATTATATTTCTGCGCATCTACGTCACATCAGCAGACAAGCACAAACACCATTACACTAACACGTGTATTTGGTATAGGGAAATTTTATTTTCATTTGGATTTCAAGATTATTTTGACGTCGCGCCAGTACACAAAAGTTACCGGACATGCGCAATCTATATTCTTTGTTTTATGGTACGTATGTAAGTGTATGATTTGACCACATTCCTTGCTTAAAAAATGTGTATATGGGTTTGTCACATCACCATCATTTATGATCTTGTACTGTTTCAATAAATCAGAACATCGATCGTCACCTTAAACGTAAACGGATGTAACTACACTTTTTATTTTTACAGTATAAGAAAAAACAGTTTTAGTCCTCTATTCGTCCATGTAAAATGAGTATTACAGTATTTATCGCTTATGTGCATTCGAAATTTTGCACGACTTTTTGTGCTTATAAGCGAGAAATGCATTTATAAAAACTCCCTTATATGCATCGGCAGTGCTTATAAATATATATATATATATATATATATATATATATATATATATATATATATATATATATATATATATATATATATATATATATATATATATATATATATATATGCTTCAGCGGTGCTTGTATAAAACTAAATTACAAGTTGAAAAATTGCTCCACAAATTTTTTAAAATGTACATAATATGTACGGTGCATATATGAGTATTTTTTTAATACAATTTAAAAAGATTTATATTTCTTTACGGTGCATAAAAGCGAGAAATCCATATAAGAGAAATGCAAATACGAAAAATGATTACGGTTTTTTAAATACAAATAGAAAATCGCTCATGTGCATATAAACGTTAAATGCAAATAACCGACGTGCATATAAGCGATAAATACTGTATAAGTATTCGTGACGGTATACGTTAATTTTTCATATTAAAGATTTTTTGTTTTTCTCTTTTGAAATTATTTCAATGCAACTTAGGGCTTTTATGAACTCATATGTCGACATACAGTTTGTAAATAATATTTTTTCAAGACTAAAATTTTTTAGGAATTTCACTTTAAATAAAGAATACCCATAACAAATTTATTTTATTTATGTTTTGTTTTTGTATGTAACACCCCGTCTTCTGGTTACTTTTGTTCTTATTTGCTTACGCTTCTTAAAGATTTTGACTCCAAAGAATTTTTTGTCGTGGCAGCAATGAATAAAGTCAAACGAGCCACTGTTGTCATAAAAAAGAGCCTGCGCAATGCGCCGCTCAATATGCGCAACGCGCAGCGCAAAGCGCTAGACAAAAAATTAAATGCGCATTGCGCAAAGAGCGGCGCTAATAAATCGAATGCGCTTGCGATGCGCATACCAATTGCACTTTGCTGAACATACTTTTTTCCACCCTTGTGGAAGAATAAACAAATATATTCGGTTTTGCACAAGCAAAATATAAATATTCAGTCGATATAAGCCTACTTGAGTCTTTAGCAAAAACTTTCATCAAACTTTTGTCTCTTCCTTAGTCTGGTTCACACAAAGCAAGTTTTCTTGCGCAAGTTTTTAATTTCTAATTTTTCTCTGAATTAAAACTTGCGCAAGAAAACTTGCTTTGTGTGAACCTAGACTAAGGAAGAGACAAAAGTTTGATGAAAGTTTTTGCTAAAGACTCAAGTAGGCTTATATCGACTGAATATTTATATTTAGCTTGGGCAAAACCGAATATATTTGTTTATTCTTCCACAAGGCTGGAAAAAAGTATGTTCAGCAAAGTGTTGCATTAGAATTTTACACTTGAGAAACTATTTTTTTAGATAAATAAACTTATTTTTGAATTTTATGTTTAATGCAACCTTCCCAAATAAAAAGCACAAAAAATGAAATGTGTGAACCTAAACTTATTCAAACGCAGAAGTTGCACGCGTTCTTAGCTTGATGAATCTATTTAAATGAGTCTAAAAGACGTATCAGAACGTTCTTACACGCGGATAACGCTTTGCTTCACATAAAAAACGGCATGAAGGGAGAAAATTCATGTTGTGAAAACTATGATGTGCCTCGATTTAATTACGCTACGCAAAAACTAAAATGCTTCGAGATCAAAATAGCACATCATTATACATATGGCCAAAGCCCAGAAGTGGTCCACCTATGGCAGAATTTTGGAGCTACTAAAAGTGTTTATATATGTTGATGGAATAATGTGATATATATTTAGGGTGATATTTTTATGTGTTTAGTTACACATGGGACCGTAAGCTTAAGTTTGAATTTTCGAGGTCGAAGGTGGTCAGGAACGCCACCTATGTATCTTGAAAATAAGTGAGTGATTATTTTTTAGATTATCTCGTTAACTATAAGGAATATGTCTGAAATTTATTAATCACCCCTATCGTGAATAATTTTTCCCTCGAAATGTTTTCCCTTTCCCTGCTTTTGCGATCGTGAATAAAAAATCGAAAAATTCCCCTTATCATGAATGATTTTTTTCACGTGGATTTTTTCCCTTTTCCCCTGTTTTTGTTCACTTAATTTTAGCATACGAAATGGATAAATACATCATGTAATTGCTATTTTATCCTTCCAACTAATTATTAAAGCAAAACTTATTAAACAAAACTTTGTGCTTAATTATTTCGCAACAAGTAGCTGCTAAAAAATTATGTTTTATGCCATTAGAAAGTGCAATTAAGTCCCGCTAAGCACTATGCATAAGTTGAAGGTATCTCTTTTGAAATAATAAAAAAGATTTTATATATTAATCTGTGAGCGAATTACCGCATTTGTTATCGAGTAGGCTTTCGCAACGAATAAAATTTCGTCACGTGTCGAATGGATGGATTACCGGATTCGAAAAGTGTAAATACCAAGTTTGTTTTTCACCGTTTGTTGAACTAAGAATTTGTAATACATTAAATAAAACTTTTGTGTTTCTTTAAGCTAGTTCAACAACCAAGTCGATTTGACGACTGCAATAAGGTTTATTGGTAATGGTCCATGCGTTTTTGCAAAACATACAAATAAAATGAAATATTGGGGCCTGTTCTGTAAATCACGAGATGCCAAATCACGGTGATTCCAAAAAATTAATAAAGGCTAAATTATTGCTTTCGTTAATTGGACTATTTATAGTGTTGGAAGTTTGAGTAAAATGTTCTATTGTAAATGACAAAAACTTAAAATACAATAACAATCCACTTACAAATCAGTTATTAACAGTTTACTTTTGAAATCACTTGATTTCATATCACCGTGATTTTCAGAACATGCCCGATTATTTTCGATCGCTCTGGTGCTTGAAACTGCAGCATGTACTAGATTATCTTATGTGGTAATCCCACAAAGAAAATTTTCGAACAATTTTACTCGATCACGTATGCGGTAATTCGGCTCCTAAATGTAGAGTTCGTCACGTAGGATTTGCATATATATATATATTTATCCGCTGAATTCAGAAATGACCATAAAACTTTACGATAAGCTCTAGTTTCAAATATATACTTTTATATTTTCATAAATTACAAAAATTTAGTTTTTAATCCATTATATCGCCCATGTACTTCAAAAGTTGTACAATTCAAGGAGTGAGTTTTTAGGATCAATACTATAATATTAGTTGTCATATTGCATAAAAATCATAAAAATATGTATCTTGTATATGTACTCTTGAGGAGAGAATACATTTATTTTTCCATGAAAGTGTGAGTAAATTAAAAACTAAAACCCGTTTTCTGGAAAATCGGTATTTATGAGTTATGTCACTTTTCAAGTACATGTGCGATATGTCCTTTAATACATCAAAAATTGTGTATTTTACTTTATGAAATGATAAAATACATATTATTTTTAAATAAAATGTAAAATTTTTAATTTAGTGCGTTTTTTTTCAGAATTAAGAGTTTTAAAAGTTGACAACGCACATTGTGAATTCCCTATACATATGTACTTATATGTAATAATATTTGATTTCAGCTGAAACAATTGTCACAGTTGAAATTTGCTTCGACACAACAATAAACATTGCCGTTGTTTGGCATTGTTGTTGTGTGCTTTGATAAAAGGGAATAACAATTTTAGTGTTCTCATAAAATCAAAAGCATTAACTTGGAGGTTACACGTTCAAGTTTTGTTTCAATTTTTGTTTCAAGTTTCAATACATTCATACTTTTTTACTAACACACTCACATAATTGGAAATTGACTACCAACTTGATTTCAATTTTGCTTTCAAGATTTGTTTCAATTTTTCGTTCAATTTAAACAGCTGATCTCTATTATTGTAAGTAAATTACAGAAAGACTCGGCTATAACAAACTTTGTGCAAACAGCAAAAAAAAACCGCTCTATGACAACTTCGTAATAAGCGTAGTTCGATACAAACGAGGACTCGCTAACTACGAATTCGCTATTACGAATTATTTTTGTATGAAAATGGCAACCGAAACGTCGGCACTTTAGACTTAGATCGTTACAACCGAGAATTCGTTATAACCGGGTTTTACTGTTTTGTTGTTGATTCCTTGACGACGGCATCTTGAAAACAAAATTGACTCAAGTTGCTTACAGCCTACGTCATAGCGTCAATTTAAAGTAGTTTTAAGAAGCAATACGTGTGATCAACTTGAAAGCAATTTCTTGAACGTGTAACTGCAGAGTAAAAGAAGAGAACAATTCAATAATGTGCATTATGAACACTTCACAAACTAATACTTGCTGCTCACGATTAATAGAGAACAATGAAACCATAGGGTACATAGAGGCCAAACAGAAACTTCAAAACCCTAAGTGTGCTGTCAAAAACCTAAGTCTAAGGATGTATTAGTAGAACATTTTGTATTAGTATTGGTTTAAAATAAAAATTTCCCACAGCACTAAAACCGCACTTGCTTGCAACAAAAAGTATTCTAAACTATTTATATATTTTATACATGAATTTTTAGAAGTGTATGCAATTATTGTTGTATTAATTAATGAAAATATGAATCTAGAATGCTTTTTAATACATTCGGGCTCAAATAATATTGATTTGCTTAAAATTTTTTTGCAATTTTTTTATTTGGTACCTAAAATATTTATCCCAAATAGGAACAAAAATACAATACTGTTCAATCAAAAATAGGGTTGAAAACTTTGATAATTTTCAAACACAAATGTCAACAAAATTAAAAAAATTGTTTAAAATTACAGCAAGAAGAAATATGAAATTTATATTAAAGCAAATAAAAAATTAAATATAACTAAAAAGTGTTTGTGCGTGGAAAAAAAGTTAAGGATTTAATGCATTTTCAAGTGGAAAAATTATAGTCTCTCACAGCGTTGCCAGAATGATGATTTTATCATATTATTGATGATTTTTAAAGCAGAATATGATTTGATGATTTTATTCCCCAAATGATGATTTATTTTTTCGAAAATGATGATTTTTTATACTTTTCATATGTATGTATATCGTCACAGAAAATGCAAACGCCCCATTTCACATTTTGAAAGTTTTACAGGAGAAGGATGAATCTTGTTTAAATGAAAATATATTTACAACTAGTGCAAAATTTTACAATATAAGTAAAAAAG
The DNA here is from genome assembly GCA_956483635.1 of Panzeria rudis. Lineage (NCBI taxonomy): Eukaryota > Metazoa > Arthropoda > Insecta > Diptera > Tachinidae > Panzeria > Panzeria rudis. The sequence continues at coordinate 32,479 of CATQFL010000150.1, forward strand.
GCCACAACAAATTTATATATTTATTGTGAAATTTTGCATCAATTGTCAATATATTTTTCATTTAAAATGTTAGACAGGGCTTTCTGCATTTTCTGTGATGATATATAAATAGTTATTGAAAGATATCATGCCTTACGTTTTGTAGATGTTTGGATCACTTAAAGTTATGCATATTAATTTTTTATATTTCCAACTATTTCGGAGTTATTCAGAAATTACCGGCTTATTTCTTTTTAATAATTAATTTAATTTTTGTCAAAAACTCATAAAAGAAATTAAAACTACAAACATTTAAAATTTGTATCATTATTCTGACAGCTAGCTAGACATAAAATAAGCCATAAGTCATGATCAATTTGTGTGTGTACATTAGTTCCCTCACCTAATTGTAAATAAAATCAAAATTTTTCTGTCGATTTTAAAGGTTTTTAGTTTATTATATTTCTAATATGCCTACGTAACTTCCCTCTTAAATTTTTCATGACTTTTTCAAAACGAAAAAGAGTTTAATTTTACATGAAACACGATTTCTGAATAACTCCAAAACAGTTGGAAATAAGAGAATAAATATGAATGACTTAAAGGTAATTTTATTCTGTATATTTTGGTGGATTATTTCTTCAAATTGGACAAACCATTCTCGAGTTAGGTAAAATATTAGTCATGCCCATTAAAAAATCTGTACGTGATAGGAAATAAACTGAGCACGGATTTGTGCATTAAAGTTTGTATATTACACAAAAAAGGCACAAAAAAAATATTTTTTTGCATACCAGTGCATATAGTTGTGTTTTTCGATTTTTTTTTCGCGGTGAAGTTATTTCGTCGCAATTTTTATATGTTCTTACAGTCATGGCGATATTTTATATACTTCGCTGATTGCTCCCGATTTTTAAACTGTTTCACAAATTTTTACGATTACATACAATTTTAAAATGTACAAAAGTCTTTTTAATATTGGTTGTTAAATATGAAAAAGATTCTTGTTGTTCAACTTAGTAATACAAATTTGTGATGATTTTTTATATCAAAATATGATTTTTATTTTGTCAAATTATGATTTTCTGCGAAAAGCTTCTGGCAACGCTGGTCTCTCAAGTGTGTTCAAATGCAAAAATGGTGTCCTCTCATTTTTGTTGAATTCACAATATCTATATATGTAGAGTTGTCATTATTTTATTGACACTGCGAGAGCTTGCTATCTATGTTTATCAATGAATGAAACAACAAGGCATAAATTCGTTTTACAAAAGTTAAGTTAAGGCATATTAATCACAGGTATCACCATTACTGCAACAAATACAACACCAAAAAACACATGCATTTTGTTGGTAGAAACACAACAGAAATATGTCAAATCTATTGTCTGTGTGTCGTACACATTCACATTCTCTCTCAAATTTACTAAGCCATGCGCGTTGTTGATAGAAACACACCATAGATGTGTCAAAATCTATTGTCTGTGTGGCGCACACATTCTCAAATTAACTAAGTTAGCTGATCTTATGTTGGTACCTGTTTAATCTACCTTAGTTGACACTAATATCAATCGCAGAATAAAAATTATGGACATTTCACAATGCGCATACTGACAGAAAAACTTTATAGGTAGAAAAAGAATAATTATTTTTTTAACGCAACTTTATTTTCCTTTTCTTATCTATCGAAAAAGGGAGACAAAATACATAATAATATATATACATATTACATACATACATATGTACAGCCATACGAGCCAGGGATGGCAACATTAGTACAATTGTACCACTTTTAGTACAATTTATATATGTATAATTTAAAAGTACAATGGTACAATTAATAATATTTGTATTTTTTTAGAAATTCTACTTATTGCAACTATTTTATTGTAATATAATATTTTATATATTTCGTCCACTGCGAATTTTCATCTGAATTATATTTAAATTTGGCGAAGTATGTATTGAGAACAAAGTTTAACTTAAAAATAGAAATATTTAACGTAGCCTATGCAAATTTAAAGCTCTTGCTGATCATGATATATACATATTAATGTCTGAAAAGGTCACATTGTTATAAATTTATTTACATTGTAGAAAAGGCGACTATTTCGGAGTTTTATTGAGAATATATCGTCGTTCTACCTTCCAATAGCTATTATGTCCAAATTAATGACATAATTTCCCTCGTATAAAGAGACAAATATTTTTATTTCCATATCATATATGTAAATATTTTTGTTGATAAAATTTTATTTTCATTTGTACAAAAAATATAGGCCTTTATTATGAGTTGCAGTATATGTTTATAAATTTGCTGTATAAAATGAATTTTCATATGAAAAGTTATTGAGTTATTTCCACTGCTACGCAGTGCCATGTAATTGGAATAAACTTTTGTTTCTTTCCAATGTGTTTCATATGAAAAAATATTGCCATTATATTTTATTACTTCATTAAACGAGAATCAAAACTACAATAAAAAGGTGAATAAGCTTTTCATTTCACCGTTTCAGAGGACAAAAATCGGTCCGCAGTAGTGCCGAAAATGTGTCAATTGCGCAACAGCTCCCATCACTGGCACATATTGCCTCTTGTATACACTCCTGTTCAATTAATTAGACCCCAATAATTGCTTAATTAACAAAACCTCGTGTATCTTTGTATCGAGTGTAGCATTGTAATATTGTAGTGTAAACTTGTTGTTGATAATTTTCATATAAAAATTAGTGTATTCAATACACTTTTATTTCATATGTTTTGAAAAAGTCGTATATATTACGATACTCAGAGCGCATTTGCATGTACTCTCTGAAAGTATTTGTATGTATCTGGTTCTTCCTTTGTCCATCAATACAATATTACAAGCCGATACAAATTACACTATGTGTTCACAAACATATAAACGAAAAGTGTATTTGATACAAGAGCGGCGATACAAATTGTGTTGAATTAAGCAAATATTTGTTATTTAGCAGGCCACATACATATGTTTATATATTATGGGCAGAAGATAAATTTTACTACAAGCGGATAGCGTATTTAATTAAGCACAAAAGCATATAAAATATATTTTGAAAGTAAAATGCGTCGGTATTTTTAGTATGGCCTCCGCATCCCATTGAAGCCGGAGTTCCTCAAGGCAGCATCATTGGTCCTGTATTATATCTGACTTGCCGGTAAGCAGTAACATACATATATCAACATTCGCTGATGATACAGCTTTTCTAAGTGTTCACAAAAGCCATCAAGAAGCCACCCGCAATTTGCTAGATTATATACCCCAGTTGGAACAATGGCTAAAACAATGGTGGATAAAAATTAACGAACAAAACTGTCTACACATTACTTTTACATTGTGCAAAGAAACCTGCCCAACTATACAAATAAATAACCAAACTATACCTCAGCACACTGAAGTTAAATATCTAGGTGTTCATCTTGATCGTCGTCTAACATGAAAGTCACACATAAATGCAAAGGTGACCCAAATGAAATTAAAAGCAGCTCAAATGAATTGGCTCATTGGAAGGAACTCTACTCCAAGCCTAGATTGTAAACTTCTTCTATACAACTCCATTCTAAAACCAATATGGTCCTACGGAATCCAGTTATGGGGCACTGCCTCGGCATCAAATGTAGGAAAAATTCAAAGGCAACAAAATAAACTACTCCGTACGATTACAGCAGCCCCATGGTATGTCAGGAACAAGCGAATTATAATGACCTAGATGTGCCGCTGGTTAAGACAGTGTTTTCTAAACACGTGACAAGCTACATAAAAAGACTTGAGTTGCACCCTAATCCCCTAGCCCGAAACATCATTAACTTCAGAGGCCACACTCGGGTGCGAAGGAGGGACACTATTGCTCTCAGCCGAACACGAGAGATGTAAACAACCAAACAACCAACCGCTGAAACAAATATTTTTGTCTGGCACTGGCTGGAATTAAAAATTAAAATTTTAGAGTTAAGATTTGATTACTTATTGGTAGTTCAATTTTATTGAAGATACAATAAATAAATACATATAACTGAAAAAAATAAATAAAAAAATAAATAACTTTTCAAAAAATTAAAAAGTTTTATATTTTGTATAAGTCGAAAGTTATTTTTGTATTTTGTTCATTTGATTATACCACTTTACATTTTCAAGCTTTTTTCGCTAATAGTAAAACTTTTTTTCTACCCTCTATACATTGGAGTGAAGCGTTGCTATATGAAGGAAAAAAAGTCATCCAATAAATTTCGAATACCTCCGGAATGTTGCATATAGCTAAATTATATACAAAATTAGTTTTTTTTTTAATTTTTGCGACATATCTTTTGGCGCTGTACTACGGCTAGAAGCTAAAGAAATTATATGAACTTTATTTTAATTTGTTCATTAATATAGACAAAAAAAATTAATAACTTTTTTAAGGCTACACGTAAAACCATTTTTGTGCCGAATGAAAAAAGCTTAAGATCGAGGAGATCTGACAAAATATAAGAAATTTATAAGCCAGTGAGTGAAAACATCTGATTCTACTTCCAAAAAAAATTATTTTTAATCAAAAAAATAAACAATTTTAATACAAACTGATTTAAATCAATTTTGTATGAAAAATAAAAAAAATATATAGCTGTTTTTGCTTGAAGGCTAATAATTTTCTTTTTTTCATCAGAATTTTTGCATCCATCACAAAATTATCTTTGAAATACAGCCCGAAAAAATATACTTAGTATATTTTTTCATCTTAATGGAGCAATTTAAAGTGATAGTTTTGGGTGAAGGTTTAAAAATATACTTTTTTAAACTTTTAAGGCCTGCAACTCTATACTTTTTTATACGATCGGTACAATCAGTGTACTGAATGAAAGAATAGAAAGATATCTATAAAAATGTGTCCAATTTATTTTATTCAGATGATCCGTTCTCGGAATTTTTGATAATAAACGAAAAAACTAAAAAAACAAGGAAAACTTGTTTCTTGCGAATATCGGGAAAACACGCATTTAAAAAAATAAATTAATATTATTTTCGTGTTCAACCTCAAATTATCTTGAAAAATTGTTTTTTTTTTTTTTGGAAGATATGACAATGACTTAGAAATTAGAAAATTTGCTTCATTATTTCATCTTTTTGTCTGAAATCTGACCTTATATGTATAAAATAGTGGATATTTTGATTGTAATGAGTTACAACAGCTACAAAGAATGTGTAATGTTGCATCGTATGATTTTTCACAAATTGATCGATTTGATCTCATATTCAAAATCTTGATGCTGCGGTAAGGGCTAATAGTTTTTTCATTATTTTTCCCATTTATCTAAAAATACAATGCAACCTTTTTTTGCAATTCAAAATTGAAATTCGAAAAAAAATCTAACGCTCCACCCCTATTATACATTCATATGTATATCAAAACGGTTGGTTTCACAATTAAGGAATGTGAACAACCCTTTCTCTGGGGAGATCAATACCACAAGACTTAGAGCTACAAGCTCTTTCGGAGGCAAATTTAGAGCAATGGGCCCGTGGAAAACAAGAAATATAAATAATTGATATGATAATAAACATATATCAAAATATGTATATGTCCTGCTAAGTATCAAAAATTATGAGATTCTAATCAATTGAACGGGAGTGTACATACACATCTACACACATGCATACATACATATAACATTTTTATCAAATGAGAAGCGTTGCCGCTTTTTGTTATTTGTAAGCAACATTTTTTACTTTTTTCTTCAATGTGTACATGTGTACTTTTTTGTCATTTTCGTTACTTTTTGGCAAAAAAGAAATATTTCAAAGGATTTTTTTCAGATATTATTATACATTAAATTATTATAAGCAATATGTAGAAAAGTTAAGATAACTGTTAATATATTGGAAATATTGTTTTTCGTCTTTTTTAAATATAAACATAGTATATATTTTCGTTGCTTATAACTTTTATTTTCAATTTATATTTTTTACGTTGCTTTTTACAGTTACTATTGAAAACTCATTTTTATTTTCAGCATTCAACAGATATTAATATTCAATGTTAGCGTATAGACCATGAAAAAATATTAAGAAATGATGTATTACTTTTTCGCGATCGTTAAAAAAGTTTCCGCACCAAACGCGATGAAGTTTTGAGTTTAAAGTTTTCTCCTAAGTACATATGTATACAAAATTAACATTTAATAACAAAATTTTAAGCATTTTCTAATAATTTCATGAATATATTTAACAAGATCTTACTATTTGTACGGAAGAATGGCGCAAAAAAATCGCGATAATATGACTCTATTTCGCGGTTTTTTTATGAACTTAATTTTAATGTTGTGATAGATGAGTTGTTTGGCGGATATTATATGAAACAGTGGTAATTTATTACTTTTCTTATACCCAAATATAGAGAAATTTTACAACCTATTTGTGATTTTATACGCAATGCATGGTGCACTATTTAGTTTTCTGATCACTGGTTCAACGAAAATAATTTTTCAGTTTTAAACAACTCACCCAGTGTTTTCTTAAGCCTGGGTGAGTGAATCGTCTACAATTACAAAACAGCAGCGTAGTAATACATATATAAGCGGAACGAGCTATTAAAGTTGCACAAGATATTTTTCCATTATGTAAATCAACTCGCACTTTAAACTTAAAATTTCATTAAACCAAAATAAATTGCTTTACATTTTTGTTATACAGTTACTTGTTTAATATATTGAAAATATATAGCATATATAAACAATAAATGTACCATATATATTGTGCATGGAAATTAAAAAAAAAATCTTTTTGAGGAGCTTTAGAAATTGCATTTGGTGCGGAAACTTTTTTGGCCAAAATGGCCTAAAAATTATTTTTATTATCAATACTAAATTGCCCATCGCGTGGTGGGATGAAGAAATTTTGTCGAGAAAGAGTTATAACCCTAGTGTACATGTGTACTTTTTTCTCATTTTCGCTACTTTTTGGCAAAAAAGAAATATTTAAAAGGCTTTTTTCAGATACCTAAGACATAACTGTTAAAATATTGGAAATATTGTTTTTCGCCTTTTTTAATATAAACACATATATTTTCGTTGCTTATAACTTTAATTTTTAATTTATATTTTTTACTTTTATGTAAATTTTTATTTTTGAACTGAATAGGTATAAGTCTGAAAATTTCATTATTTCGGCTTTCTAGTTCAATATTTTTGAATTAATGTAAATTCAAATTATTTTTATTAAGAGTGGAGTGTTGGAATATTCAAATCAGATTAGCAGAACGGATCAATACTACTGATTTCGACAGGCCGCTACAACCTCTCATCAGCGTTCTTGTTCACTTTTACCGCCTATGAAGGTGTATGCTTTTTACAAGGAAACATCAGCTTTTTAACTAATTTTTGACAGCAAATAGAATACCAGAATTTTATTTAAACCCGTGCCATGAATTTTTTTTATTGTGACTCAATTTTAGTCTTTGCCGAAATTTCCCTATCTGATTAATAATCCACCCCTCACAAACTTGTTTTTTGTTGTCTCGCTCTGATGGGTATTTTTTCAATACCTACAATCAAAGCTGTTTGTGTTAGTTTATTATGCATGCTAAACTGCTTGAGTTATTTTGTCTGTATTTTTAGTTCCAGGCTATCAACTGAGGAGTTAACATACATATAACTATTTTGCGCGGGCCGTCGCATTATTAATTATTTTTACGTAAATTTTTATTTTTGAACTGAAAGGTATAAGTCTGACAATTTTATTATTTCGGATTTCTAGTTCAATATCTTTGAATGAATGTAAATTCAAATTATTTTTATTAACAGTGCAGTGTCGGAATATTCAAATCAGAATAGCAGAACAGATCAGTACTACTGATTTCGACAGGCCGCTACACCGTCTAATTAGTGTTCTTGTTCACTTTTACCACCTATGAAGGTGGATGCTTTTTACAAGGAAACATCAGCTATTTAACTACCCTAGGAGGAAGGGAACTGACACAGAACCTGTCACGTGACTAGTCCTTGAGTGATAGGGACCGGTTCGACTTCTAATACTTTGCATGGACCGACCTATCACTTTAACATGGGTTTGTCATAGGAGGGCGCAATTGATACCTTTTAGACAATTTTCGATGGGTCACTAGACTGATCTATAGAATCGTGTCAGTAGTAGTTTCTATAAAACTGGTTTCGGATATAGTTCCAAGGAAAGTAGGAGTTCATAAAGTTTACACAAACCCCTCCCGCTCAATGTAACTCATCTGGATTTAGTTATGTTTTAATTAAATGTTTATAGCTTTTGTATTTTATATATTTTCAATGACGTATGCATGAAATTTATTTATATTTTTACTTTATTATTATTTGACTTTTTCTTTTGACAACCAAACCAATCGTCATCTGATTTCATTCTACCAAAACCTAAAAAAGTAACTGCAAGTAATGTAGTGTGAAGAATATTAGCGGAGTTCAGTGTTTGATGCAAATAGTCTTGCGAAAGTGCAAATGCAAATTACCGTAGCTTTAAATCCTAGCACATTTTGTTAATATATTTGATTTAAAAAAGCTACGATAGCTTGTATTTACACTTTCGCAAGACTATTTGCATCAAACATTGAACTCCACTATTTTGTTTCTATAAATGCAATTAAATTGGCATTTAAGCGTAGTATGCAGCTCTTACTGAAATTCAGGTTTGGAGTTTTGCATTTATTTTTACACGGAAAAATAATCGTGTAGAATTCTATACAGAATTTTGTTTGCATACACACAAATTTATATATTTTTTAATTTACAACACACAAAAACACTAAAAATTAATAACAATGTACAAAAAATTAGAAATGTCAAAAATTTCGTGACCAAACAATTGTGTGCACATTAATTTTTGTTTCAGTTGACGGAAAAAATTCTCCACTTATTTAGATAATAAATGCCAAAATTCCGTGTACTTTTCTTTTGGAACTGCGTACTAGTAAACGTAAATTTCTTTAAGAAGTTTACCAACCTGAATTTCAGTTTGTTTTTTTTTACACATACTTCTTATGGTATCCAGAATTTCAGGCAGAGCTGCATACTACGCTTTATACCTGAAATAGAATTTCTTTTAAATTCAGAATTCCATTACAAAAATTTAGTTAAAACTTTTGCAGATATGGATATAAATATTTGTAAATTCAAAAAAACGAAGACAATATATTTTTAATTTTTACACAGTTTTGGAACATTTATATCTGTTAAGAGATGGGGTCTAGTTTGACCGGTCACGGTACATTGCTATTTTAACAAGTCATAGGACAGGTACTTTTGGAACAATTGATACAAATTTTCCGCAGGCTAATTTTTGCCAGCAAATTGAATACCAGAATTTTATTTAAGCCCGTGCCATGCATTCTTTTTTTTTTATTGTGACTCAATTTTAGCCTTTGCCGAAATTTCCCTATCTGATTAATTACCCAACACTCACAAACTTGTTATAGCTATGCTATTTATGTCGGACTACGAGCTAGAAATGTTGTTTCGTAACAAAACTAATCGACACTATTACAGTTATAAATTTCTTTTTGTGTTGGTTGCTTGTACTTTAAGATTATTTTTGTTGTTGTTTGTTACTTTGTCAACTTTTGCTGCGTAACTTTTGAGTTTCTCTTTCTTTTGTTTTCTTCTTCGTAATATTAAGCAACAACAAATTCTATGCAAAAAACAAAAGCTGTGCAGCAAGAATTTTATTATATGGACACGAATGCAACTTCAAAAGAAAATTTAAGAAAGTTGCAGAAGCAAAAGTTGCTTCATATGGACATGGACTTTTTTATTTCTATTTGATTTGTAAAGGTTTATTTTCAAATTGTTGTTGTTTTATTTAATATTTTGGTTGTATAAAATTTCGAAGCATACCTTAGGGCTCTCCTTCTATTGCAATATTCAAAGATGGCACAAGTTTAGAATTTGGTCCTAATTAAAAGAAATTCCAAAGCATTCCTTACCCTACGTCTTGACGAGCAAAGTTTTTGTTATAACAATGAAAAAAATGTCGGCAGAACTGTTAACAAATAGTTGTTAAGGTCTTTGTTGTGGATAGTACGTACAATGTATTTGTTGGTCCTAATCATATTATTTTAAGGTGGTGCGGCGGAGATAGCAAATTTATTTTCTTTGCTGTCTATTTTTTTCGTATTGAAAACAATGATTGTTGATAAGACATCGTTGTTATAACAATTGTTTTAACAACGATGTCATAACAATGACAAAACAGTAACAACAGCGGTCCAGACGTGACAAATTTTTGTGTTAACAATTGTTATAACAAATAATTTGCTCGTCAAGACGCTATGTTAGGGTGATTGTTTCTATTTTATTAAATGGTTTTATTTAGCTTACCGTGTTTGCGGAGTCTGTGCGTAGATGTAATTTCTGGTGTTTGGTTCAAATCTAATACATAATTGAAAATCTACCACCTTCCTGTTGACCAATTGATATGAAATTTTGTAAGCGACTTCAATTTTAGTGACGATTTAATATTGTGATTAGAAAAGTCGGCTGAGCCACGGCCATAAAAGGTAATATTTAATTTCAGACCCTTCCTGTTAACCAATTGATCTGAAATTTGGTGGACACTTTTACTTACAATGTTGTAATTGAAGAAGTGAGCGACTCCACGCTATAAAAAGTAACACTTACAGGCCAACCTAAATCAGAACGTTTAACGTCGCGTAAGCAACAGGGTACGTATTTACAATACATTCACAGTAAATATTTTGTGGTAAAATGTACTGTAAATACGTAGCCTGTTGCTGACGCTACGCTCAACGCTCTGATTTAGGTTGGCCTGTTAGTTTTAGACCCTTCCTGTTAACCGACTGACCTGAGATTTGGTGGACACCTTTACTTACGATGACTATATAATTTTATGATTACAAAAGTGGGCTGGGCCACGCCAATAAAAAGTAATATTTAGTTTTAGCAACTTCATCCAAAATCTGGTGCACACCTTTACTTTTGATTACAATTAAATTTTGATAATACATAAAAGCGGCTTCGCCACGCCCATATAAAGTAATATTGACTTTTCTTACTATTTATTTGGTGAACACATAATTTTCATGACCAATTGATCTGATGACGTTACGATTATGTGTATTCAGTATTATTGTAAATCACAGATGGCCGCCGCCATTTGTTTACAAACACCTCAATAATAATATCAAATGAAAAAGTTGACTTCAAATTTCAAAATGGTGGCCAGTACAAAATGGGGGGCTATATTCATGCATATATGCATATTGTCAGCCGCATCAATATAGGTATGAATTGAAAGCGCTTGGCTACTAGCAGTACACCACGAAAAAAGTCCAAATCCAAGGTACACTCCGAAAACCGTGGGTAAAACCAAAGAGTAAAAATGTGTATATATATGAAATGCACGTAAAAAATACAAGATAGTATTTTATGTCTGAAAAACCTAAAATTTTTTAGAGTAAGCAGCACTTGTATTGAGAAAAAATTTAAAAAAAAGAGAACTTTCTGTTTTTGTTCTCTTGCTAAACAAACACAACTATATACTATTATTAGATCTATGCATCTCTACAACAAAAATGCCATAATCGTGAAGATGTCAAATAAACTCCATATATAAAAAATTTTGTTTACGTTTTTTATATATGAAGTCTGACATCTTTACGATGGTAAACAATTAACAGCTGTCGAGTTGCATTGACCTGATTATTGGATCATGATACATACGTACATACTTAACAACAAGCTTTCGATCAAGGCACAACCATACCAAGTAGGCTCGCTAGTATGACATCTACAAGTAACAAGCATTTTGGTGTACTAGCGAACCTACTTGGAATATCATTGTACGATGTCAAAGCAAAGCGAATCTTAAACCAAATAAAGAAATTTTTACGTCCAGCCATGAAAAATATAAAGAAAAGAAGTCAACTTCATTTGTTATGGATGCACGTGGCTTTCGATTGTTAACAATAATTCAATGATATAAATATATGTACATATAAGTAAAAGTAGCTTTATATGAGCTTCTTGCTGCCGTTTTCCAACAGTGTTTTTGGCCCGATGGTTGAAGTTAAAATAGAAACAGTGAGTGAAATTATAAAATAAAACAAATTCAAAAGTATATAGAGTAATTCCATTTTAAATTTAAAAAAAATTCCTCATGGCCTCCGATTTAAATAAATAAATAGGGTACCTAAGTACGAGAAGTTAATATTATTTATTTTAATTTTGAAAACTGTGGCAGCCCTACAGCATTGAAAGTAGTTTTAGATCTGGTTAAAAGAGCCATAACTTTTGTTCCATATCAGATAATGAAGATTTTTTTTCGGTATAAGAATTTATAAATGTTCTGTTTTAAGATGTGTTCATTGATTTTTGTTATAATGCTTAAACATATTTTTCTTTTGAAAAACAAAACTAAAATTTATTTTAAAAAAATATACCCTCTTACTTTAAAAAAAAAATTCATACAAATAGCTACGCGTGTATTCTAACCGCTCTGAAAATTTCAGAGTGGGCCCTTAAATAGTCTATGAATTATGATTAAAAATTTAAAAACATACATACTAGTAAATGTATAAAAAAACTTTTTTATTTTTTATTATTCATTATTTTAAGCTACTATTTTGTTTCTATTTATTTATAATTACAATCGCGCATTCTTTAGAGTTTAAAAACAGTTTGGCCATGACTTTGGTTAATGAAATCGGTATAAATGCGTGAAGATTTTTAGTGCCTTTAATTGTAGAAGAGTTTTGGAACCTTGGATTTAAGATTTTTCTATTTTTCGTAGTCTTCATTTGTGCAGAATGCCACGTTTATGTTCGGGAGAGTTTTGGAATATTCAAACAGGTCACCAGCATTTACAAGAACTGCTCTAAGCCTTCAACGTTCAACAGAAAATCAAATTGTAAATAATAGTAGTCTGTTTAAGAGAGATTTTGAATATCCAAACAGACCACTAGCATTTACAATTTGATTTTCTGTTGACGTTGAAGGCTTACAACAGTTCTTGGAACTGAAAGGTATAAGTCTGACAATTTTATTATTTCGGATTTCTAGTTCAATATCTTTGAATGAATGTAAATTCAAATTATTTTTATTAACAGTGCAGTGTCGGAATATTCAAATCAGAATAGCAGAACAGATCAGTACTACTGATTTCGACAGGCCGCTACACCGTCTAATTAGTGTTCTTGTTCACTTTTACCACCTATGAAGGTGGATGCTTTTTACAAGGAAACATCAGCTATTTAACTACCCTAGGAGGAAGGGAACTGACACAGAACCTGTCACGTGACTAGTCCTTGAGTGATAGGGACCGGTTCGACTTCTAATACTTTGCATGGACCGACCTATCACTTTAACATGGGTTTGTCATAGGAGGGCGCAATTGATACCTTTTAGACAATTTTCGATGGGTCACTAGACTGATCTATAGAATCGTGTCAGTAGTAGTTTCTATAAAACTGGTTTCGGATATAGTTCCAAGGAAAGTAGGAGTTCATAAAGTTTACACAAACCCCTCCCGCTCATTGTAACTCATCTGGATTTAGTTATGTTTTAATTAAATGTTTATAGCTTTTGTATTTTATATATTTTCAATGACGTATGCATGAAATTTATTTATATTTTTACTTTATTATTATTTGACTTTTTCTTTTGACAACCAAACCAATCGTCATCTGATTTCATTCTACCAAAACCTAAAAAAGTAACTGCAAGTAATGTAGTGTGAAGAATATTAGCGGAGTTCAGTGTTTGATGCAAATAGTCTTGCGAAAGTGCAAATGCAAATTACCGTAGCTTTAAATCCTAGCACATTTTGTTAATATATTTGATTTAAAAAAGCTACGATAGCTTGTATTTACACTTTCGCAAGACTATTTGCATCAAACATTGAACTCCACTATTTTGTTTCTATAAATGCAATTAAATTGGCATTTAAGCGTAGTATGCAGCTCTTACTGAAATTCAGGTTTGGAGTTTTGCATTTATTTTTACACGGAAAAATAATCGTGTAGAATTCTATACAGAATTTTGTTTGCATACACACAAATTTATATATTTTTTAATTTACAACACACAAAAACACTAAAAATTAATAACAATGTACAAAAAATTAGAAATGTCAAAAATTTCGTGACCAAACAATTGTGTGCACATTAATTTTTGTTTCAGTTGACGGAAAAAATTCTCCACTTATTTAGATAATAAATGCCAAAATTCCGTGTACTTTTCTTTTGGAACTGCGTACTAGTAAACGTAAATTTCTTTAAGAAGTTTACCAACCTGAATTTCAGTTTGTTTTTTTTTACACATACTTCTTATGGTATCCAGAATTTCAGGCAGAGCTGCATACTACGCTTTATACCTGAAATAGAATTTCTTTTAAATTCAGAATTCCATTACAAAAATTTAGTTAAAACTTTTGCAGATATGGATATAAATATTTGTAAATTCAAAAAAACGAAGACAATATATTTTTAATTTTTACACAGTTTTGGAACATTTATATCTGTTAAGAGATGGGGTCTAGTTTGACCGGTCACGGTACATTGCTATTTTAACAAGTCATAGGACAGGTACTTTTGGAACAATTGATACAAATTTTCCGCAGGCTAATTTTTGCCAGCAAATTGAATACCAGAATTTTATTTAAGCCCGTGCCATGCATTCTTTTTTTTTTTATTGTGACTCAATTTTAGCCTTTGCCGAAATTTCCCTATCTGATTAATTACCCAACACTCACAAACTTGTTATAGCTATGCTATTTATGTCGGACTACGAGCTAGAAATGTTGTTTCGTAACAAAACTAATCGACACTATTACAGTTATAAATTTCTTTTTGTGTTGGTTGCTTGTACTTTAAGATTATTTTTGTTGTTGTTTGTTACTTTGTCAACTTTTGCTGCGTAACTTTTGAGTTTCTCTTTCTTTTGTTTTCTTCTTCGTAATATTAAGCAACAACAAATTCTATGCAAAAAACAAAAGCTGTGCAGCAAGAATTTTATTATATGGACACGAATGCAACTTCAAAAGAAAATTTAAGAAAGTTGCAGAAGCAAAAGTTGCTTCATATGGACATGGACTTTTTTATTTCTATTTGATTTGTAAAGGTTTATTTTCAAATTGTTGTTGTTTTATTTAATATTTTGGTTGTATAAAATTTCGAAGCATACCTTAGGGCTCTCCTTCTATTGCAATATTCAAAGATGGCACAAGTTTAGAATTTGGTCCTAATTAAAAGAAATTCCAAAGCATTCCTTACCCTACGTCTTGACGAGCAAAGTTTTTGTTATAACAATGAAAAAAATGTCGGCAGAACTGTTAACAAATAGTTGTTAAGGTCTTTGTTGTGGATAGTACGTACAATGTATTTGTTGGTCCTAATCATATTATTTTAAGGTGGTGCGGCGGAGATAGCAAATTTATTTTCTTTGCTGTCTATTTTTTTCGTATTGAAAACAATGATTGTTGATAAGACATCGTTGTTATAACAATTGTTTTAACAACGATGTCATAACAATGACAAAACAGTAACAACAGCGGTCCAGACGTGACAAATTTTTGTGTTAACAATTGTTATAACAAATAATTTGCTCGTCAAGACGCTATGTTAGGGTGATTGTTTCTATTTTATTAAATGGTTTTATTTAGCTTACCGTGTTTGCGGAGTCTGTGCGTAGATGTAATTTCTGGTGTTTGGTTCAAATCTAATACATAATTGAAAATCTACCACCTTCCTGTTGACCAATTGATATGAAATTTTGTAAGCGACTTCAATTTTAGTGACGATTTAATATTGTGATTAGAAAAGTCGGCTGAGCCACGGCCATAAAAGGTAATATTTAATTTCAGACCCTTCCTGTTAACCAATTGATCTGAAATTTGGTGGACACTTTTACTTACAATGTTGTAATTGAAGAAGTGAGCGACTCCACGCTATAAAAAGTAACACTTACAGGCCAACCTAAATCAGAACGTTTAACGTCGCGTAAGCAACAGGGTACGTATTTACAATACATTCACAGTAAATATTTTGTGGTAAAATGTACTGTAAATACGTAGCCTGTTGCTGACGCTACGCTCAACGCTCTGATTTAGGTTGGCCTGTTAGTTTTAGACCCTTCCTGTTAACCGACTGACCTGAGATTTGGTGGACACCTTTACTTACGATGACTATATAATTTTATGATTACAAAAGTGGGCTGGGCCACGCCAATAAAAAGTAATATTTAGTTTTAGCAACTTCATCCAAAATCTGGTGCACACCTTTACTTTTGATTACAATTAAATTTTGATAATACATAAAAGCGGCTTCGCCACGCCCATATAAAGTAATATTGACTTTTCTTACTATTTATTTGGTGAACACATAATTTTCATGACCAATTGATCTGATGACGTTACGATTATGTGTATTCAGTATTATTGTAAATCACAGATGGCCGCCGCCATTTGTTTACAAACACCTCAATAATAATATCAAATGAAAAAGTTGACTTCAAATTTCAAAATGGTGGCCAGTACAAAATGGGGGGCTATATTCATGCATATATGCATATTGTCAGCCGCATCAATATAGGTATGAATTGAAAGCGCTTGGCTACTAGCAGTACACCACGAAAAAAGTCCAAATCCAAGGTACACTCCGAAAACCGTGGGTAAAACCAAAGAGTAAAAATGTGTATATATATGAAATGCACGTAAAAAATACAAGATAGTATTTTATGTCTGAAAAACCTAAAATTTTTTAGAGTAAGCAGCACTTGTATTGAGAAAAAATTTAAAAAAAAGAGAACTTTCTGTTTTTGTTCTCTTGCTAAACAAACACAACTATATACTATTATTAGATCTATGCATCTCTACAACAAAAATGCCATAATCGTGAAGATGTCAAATAAACTCCATATATAAAAAATTTTGTTTACGTTTTTTATATATGAAGTCTGACATCTTTACGATGGTAAACAATTAACAGCTGTCGAGTTGCATTGACCTGATTATTGGATCATGATACATACGTACATACTTAACAACAAGCTTTCGATCAAGGCACAACCATACCAAGTAGGCTCGCTAGTATGACATCTACAAGTAACAAGCATTTTGGTGTACTAGCGAACCTACTTGGAATATCATTGTACGATGTCAAAGCAAAGCGAATCTTAAACCAAATAAAGAAATTTTTACGTCCAGCCATGAAAAATATAAAGAAAAGAAGTCAACTTCATTTGTTATGGATGCACGTGGCTTTCGATTGTTAACAATAATTCAATGATATAAATATATGTACATATAAGTAAAAGTAGCTTTATATGAGCTTCTTGCTGCCGTTTTCCAACAGTGTTTTTGGCCCGATGGTTGAAGTTAAAATAGAAACAGTGAGTGAAATTATAAAATAAAACAAATTCAAAAGTGTATAGAGTAATTCCATTTTAAATTTAAAAAAAATTCCTCATGGCCTCCGATTTAAATAAATAAATAGGGTACCTAAGTACGAGAAGTTAATATTATTTATTTTAATTTTGAAAACTGTGGCAGCCCTACAGCATTGAAAGTAGTTTTAGATCTGGTTAAAAGAGCCATAACTTTTGTTCCATATCAGATAATGAAGATTTTTTTTCGGTATAAGAATTTATAAATGTTCTGTTTTAAGATGTGTTCATTGATTTTTGTTATAATGCTTAAACATATTTTTCTTTTGAAAAACAAAACTAAAATTTATTTTAAAAAAATATACCCTCTTACTTTAAAAAAAAAATTCATACAAATAGCTACGCGTGTATTCTAACCGCTCTGAAAATTTCAGAGTGGGCCCTTAAATAGTCTATGAATTATGATTAAAAATTTAAAAACATACATACTAGTAAATGTATAAAAAAACTTTTTTATTTTTTATTATTCATTATTTTAAGCTACTATTTTGTTTCTATTTATTTATAATTACAATCGCGCATTCTTTAGAGTTTAAAAACAGTTTGGCCATGACTTTGGTTAATGAAATCGGTATAAATGCGTGAAGATTTTTAGTGCCTTTAATTGTAGAAGAGTTTTGGAACCTTGGATTTAAGATTTTTCTATTTTTCGTAGTCTTCATTTGTGCAGAATGCCACGTTTATGTTCGGGAGAGTTTTGGAATATTCAAACAGGTCACCAGCATTTACAAGAACTGCTCTAAGCCTTCAACGTTCAACAGAAAATCAAATTGTAAATAATAGTAGTCTGTTTAAGAGAGATTTTGAATATCCAAACAGACCACTAGCATTTACAATTTGATTTTCTGTTGACGTTGAAGGCTTACAACAGTTCTTGGAAATGCTAGTTTTCTGTTTGAATATTCCAAAACTCTCCCGAACATAAACGTGGGATTCAGCACAAATGAAGACTACGAAAAATAGAAAAAATCTTAAATTCAGGATTCGAAAAGTCTACTAAAATTAAAGGCACTAAAAATCTTCACGCATTTATACCGATTTCATTAACCAAAGTCATGGCCAAACCGTTTTCAAACTCTAAAGAATGCGCGATTGTAATTCTAAATAAAGAGAAACAAAATAGTAGCTTAAAATAATGAATATAAAAAATAAAAAAGTTTTTTTATAGTAAATGTATAAATGTATGTTTTTAAATTTTTAATCACAATTCAAAGACTAGCTAAGGGCCCACTCTGAAATTATCAGAGCGGTTAGAATACATGCGTAGCTAGTTGTATAAATTTTTTTTAATAAAGAAAGATGGTATATTTTTTTAAAATAAATAAATTTTAGATATGGAACAAAAGTTATGGCTCTTTTAACACAATCTAAAACTACTTTCAATGCAGTAGGGTTGCCACAGTTTTCATCATTAAAAAAATAAAATAAATTTTTTTAAAATAAATAAATTTTAGATATGGAACAAAAGTTATGGCTCTTTTAACACAATCTAAAACTACTTTCAATGCAGTAGGGTTGCCACAGTTTTCATCATTAAAAAAATAAAATAAATTTCTCGTTCTTAGGTACCCTATTTATTTAAATCGGTGACCATGAGGCATTTTTTTTTAAATTTAAAATAGAATTACGCTATAATCGATAATAAATTCAAACATAAAACAAATTAGATAAAAATTTCCTAACAGAAAATATATAATTTCAATTCATAATCTTGTTAAATTTTTTTTTTTTTTTTGGAATATTTCAAGTACATTTTTTGTTATTAATTGAAAATTTAAAAAATAATTTCAACTATTTTCGTTTACTTGGATATACGAATTTTTTAATAGGTTGTAATCTAAATATTTTTTACTCAATTCTTCGGATTTTTTAATCAAATCGCATATTCATTTCTTTCTGTGTATTACGTAATTATTTTTTAGATTTTAGTGCATTATATGCATCATTATTATGTTTTATTACAATAAAAATGTTAAAATGTTTTCTAAATTATTTTATTTTTGTCAAGAGCATAGCTATAATCGGGTGTCTCCAAGACACTACTCGTCTTTTTTTTGTCTTGCTCTGATGGGTATTTTTTCAATACCTACAATCAAAGCTGTTTGTGTTAATTTATTAGCATGCTAAACTGCTGGAGTTCTTTTGTCTTTATTTTTAGTTCCAGATTATTAACTGAGGAGTTAACGTGCATATAACTATTTTGCGCGGGCCGTCGCATTAATAATTATTTTTACGTAAATTTTTATTTTTGAACTGAATAGGTATAAGTCTGAAACTTTTATTATTTCGGCTTTCTAGTTCAATATTTTTGAATGAATGTTAATTCAAATTATTTTTATTAATAGTGGAGTGTTGGAATATTCAAATCATATTAGCAGAACGGATTTTTTACGTTGCTGAATAATAGTTACTATTGAAAACTACTTTTTATTTTCAACATTCAACAGATATTTAGTACGTTTATACGCACGAGTTATTTGCCAATAAAAACGTAGTGCTATCAAGTATGTATTTTTATTGTAAATTAATAACTCACGAAAACAATTACTGATTAACGCGCTATTTGTAAATAAGAAGTTTGGGTTGCCTCCTTTACATATGTTTGTTAATAAAAAATAATAAATAGATAAATATATTCACAAATAGATGAATAATCAGTGATTTAATAAGTTGCAATAAAAAAGGATTTGGCAGCATTTTACGTTTTTATTTGCAAATATGCTCTGCGTATAAGGTAGGTAATTAACATTCAATTTTAACGAATTTTAATAAATTTTATATTAAATGCTTATGTATATAAAAAGATATGTGCATAAATGTTGGAAATAAATTTCATGAACAACGTAAAAAATTACTTTCCAACAACGACTATTATAATGCAACGTAAAAAGATAAACGTTAAAAATAAAAGTTATGAGCAACAGAAAAAGTCTGTATTGTTACAGTGGTCTGAAGTTATTTTGGAGGCCAGTTTTCAGTTGCTTCTTGCGCTTCACCATATGCTGTTTCAGGCCCACCTATGCTTTTAACTTTTTTTTAACTCTCTAGGGACAATAAAAATAAATCTCATGTATCTTCGCTAAGTTTAAAGCATTCCAAAACTTTGTGATGTGTAGCCCATTTTGATTTAAAGCTTGCGAACCAATTTTTTATTTTTTTGCGATTTGAAATCTTGCATTCAACACAGCTACATATACCTTTTATATCTCTCTTCTTGATCCATAAATCAAAAATTTCGCCAATTTTAAGCTTCAATGTTTCTAGAAAAAATAAAAAGTATGTGGTTAGCTGGAAGTGGCTGCAAAAACTTTAGTATGACATGAAGCCTGAGCTACCAACAAATAACTACATACGTATCATTCCTTCCACAAATGCAAGCAACGTAAGTTATATGCCACAGAAGACAAACAACTTTTTCGCAACTTCACAAAAAATATAAACTAGGCTGACTTCCAAAACGTCAATAGCTTAGTATTAGAACAAGGTATAGTGTTTCATATCGCCGCAATCCAAAACATTGATAATGCATACCTTTCCAAAACGTCGTCGACAAGCATCAGGAACGCCGCAAAGAACAACCAGAACATCGGTTTTCAAGTCGATTCAATGTTTAGCAACTTCGCATATGTACATGATCAAAATACCGCAGCAGAGCTGTATACAAACTTTGTATTGATACATTTTTGAAGTCTGCCGTAATGCATGAAATGTGACACATAATGCAAATATTTGTTAAATTATTTTAATTTTTTTTAGCACATATCTTTTATCTTGTAATCCATTTGGCTAAAATTTTAGTTATGACAAATTTTATTTAAAAATATCATATTTTTCAGTTCAAAAATTCATACAGAAAGAGTTTGTCTATACGATATTTGAGTATAGCAATGCGATGGTCGTGAGCTAAGGAATAAAAATCTAAAGATACTTTAATTTTTTAATTTGTTCCAAAAGTCAGAATATAACAGTTATTATTTGACTGATATTTTTCCCTCAAAAATAAAAGTTAAAATATGACTAACATTTATTTTGTCAAAAATAAAAGTTAAATTTTACTAATATTTTTTGGTTAAAAATAAAAGTTTAAATTTTAACGGATTTCCAAGTCGCAGCATCAGCATTCTTTGTATATTTTAACCACTTGTTATTGTTGCTCCTTATATTCACCTACAAGATAATTCGATGTGGGTTAGTAGGAAATTCCCCATTTCTGATTATTCGCTCCAAATATTACTTACTCCTTGGAATATTAATCATGCCCAATTCTTTCTGAATATAACGTTACGAACCTTAGCCTAATAATCAATTTGGATTCATAAAGCAAATACGTTCGAAATAATCATATTAATAAACAATTAGCTACTGGCTTGAGCTTTTCACATGTTTACATGTTCATATATACTTAAGTACAAAATCAAACCAAAAGAGTTTGTCTTGAGTAGAAAAAAAAAATCAGAAAAATGGGAATGAAGAAAAATAAACCGATGGCAACGCTGGGAAAGTGCACTTTAATATCAGCTTGATAGTGATTTAATTCTCGTATTCAATTTTCACGAAAAAGTTGTATATATAAGAATTAAAATCACATTCAACAGAGCCACCTGACAAGTGGTGATAGCAAATATACGTGAGCACTGACGATGGAAGTGTAGCGGCTTCCGAAAGTGGCGCTACTCTGTTCTGCTGTGTACGTTGAAAAATTAAGTTGATGTTCATTTTTCCTTTGTTCCTTGGAATATTAATCATGCCCACTTCTTTCTGAATGTAACGTTACGTACCTTAGCCTAATAATCAATTTGGATTCACAAATCAAATACGTTCGAAATAATCATATTCATAAACAATTAGCTACTGGCTTGAGCTTTTCACATGTTTACATGTTCATATATACTTAAGCATAAAATCAAACCAAAAAAAGTTTGTCTTGAGTAGAACAAAAATCAGAAAAATGGGAATGAAGAAAAATAAACCGATGGCAACGCTTGGAAAGTGCACTTTAATATCAGCTTGATAGTGATTTAATTCTCGTATTAAATTTTCACGAAAAAGTGTTATATATAAGAATTAAAATCACATTCAACAGAGCCACCTGACAAGTGGTGATAGCAAATACACGTGAGCACTGACGATGGAAGTGTAGCGGCTGCTGTGTACGTTGAAAAATTAAGTTGATGTTAATTTTTCCCATGTTCCTTGGAATATTTGGATTCACAAAGCAAATACGTTCGAAATTATCATATTAATAATGACTATTATTATTTGACTTTTTTTAAAAAGTCATAATCTTTACGGTCCCTGCTTTTTTCCTTAATACAATATTTTATCACTATACAGCTTGAAAACTTCATTAAAAAATGTAAACATTCACAGCTGTTTATATATAAACTGAAGTGCCACTTGGCATACATTCTTGGCATATATGCTGTCGAAGTGTTAGGAATTGAACCGTCAGACTTTTTTTAATGCAAAATTTTAAAAGGGAAAAAGTTCACTTGAGATTTCATTGCCTATAATGGTAAATATTTCAGACCCTTTCAAAGAAAATCGGTTCACAAATGACACCGTTATGCGTGTAAAGACCAAAAAAAAATTAAAAAAATACACCCGAATTGCTAGGTACCTCCCGTTTTTTGGAGTCAACGAAGAAAGTTAGGAAAAACACAACAAATAACTTATTTATATCCGATTGAAATCCATTAATTTTCCTTACAACCTTCATACAAAAAAATTTTTTTTGGTTACAATAATATTTTGGTCGTGGCAACAGTGATGGTAATAATGAAGAAAAACAACATAAATAAGAAAGTTCTTGCCTTTATTTTTTTCTTCTTTCACGAATACACATGTAGTCACACTATAATAATATTTGATTTCAGCTGAGACAATTGTCACACTTGAAATTTGCTTCGACACAATTGAAATTTGCTTCGACACAAATGAAATTTGCTTCGACACAACAATAAACATTGCCGTTGGTCGGCATTGTTGTTGTGTGCTTGGATAAAAGGAAATAACAGTTTTAGTGTTCTCATAAAATCAAAAGCATTAAAAGAAGAGAACAATTCAATAATTTGCATAATGAACACTTCACAAACTAATACTTGCTGATCACGTTTAATAACGAACAATGAAACAACAAGGCATAAATTCGTTGTACAAAAGTTAAGTTGACACTAATATCAATCGCAGAATAAAAAGGCGGTAGTAACTAAGTCCCCAATGAACTAAATCCCCAAAATAGAAATGATGTAAGTCCCCAAAGATTTATATAGAGGGCAACAACAACGATTTTTGGGGACTTAGTTCAATTTTATTTGATTTTTTGGGGGTCAGGCTCATTTTTACATTTGGGGACTTAATTCATAGCGAACTAACTCCCCAATTTTGGGGACTTAGTTCATATCTGTCTTGGGACGAAGCTCATTAGACACTTAGTTTCTACAGCCTGGAGGCAGTAAGTACTAAGTCCTTTATGAATTAAGTTCACAAAAAGAAATGAACTGAACAACGATTTTTCGGACTTAGTTCATCATTTATGGATTTAATTCACATTTATATTCGAGGTCCTATTTCATAAACTAGTTTAACAACTTGGGTTTTAACAGGTTTTTATTTTAATAATCTTTCTCTGTCGGGCCGACTTGACGCCCTAAAACTTTTCTCCTCTGCCTATGTCAAATAATGGTTTCGCTGAATAAATTGTTTTTGCCTAGCCGGCCTTCGGCGGCACTTAACGATTTTCTCTTCTGAGTATGTCGAATAGTAGCTGCGCTGCGTAAAATATTTCTGAATTTTTTCCTAAATGTATGTTGGCCAGCTGCTTTGCCGAGTTAAGGTTTTCTGCCTAGCTAGCCTTCAACCGGGCTTACAAGTTTTTCCAGTATTTTGAATACTGGCTTCCCTGGGTAAGGATTCTTTGTCTAGACAGCTTTCGATGTGGCACAAAACTTATCTAGAGGCTAAATTAATAAGTACAGCAGAAAATCGTTAGTAAGCGTAACATTATTTAACATATGTAGGGGGAAAAGACGTTTACTCGCCGAAGCCATCGTTCAACATACCTAGAGGAGAGAATTAAAAAAACCTTTATTCAGTGAAGACACTATTCGATATACGAGGAGGAGAAAATCCTTAAGCCCGGCCGTAGGCCGGCTATTCAGGAAGCCTTCACTCAGTGAAGCCCGGTCGAAGGCCGGCTAGTCAGAACACATTTGCTCAACGAAACAACTATTCGATATCCAAGGAAAGTAAACAATTAATAGTTTTTTATTTAACTTTAATAATGGCATATGTATGTATATATTTTTAAAAATTGCATAGGAATAAATATACATTTTCTTGTGAAGGATTATATGGAAGTATAAATATATACACATATTAACGTTTTGTAAATTTGGATTTATACAAATTTTGTTAGTGGCATTTTAAAAATGCATTTTTACGTATTAAAATTTTTTGTTATTAATAAAAGAAGTAAAAAAAGCCGGAAGCTCCTTCATTTCTTGATTGAATGTTTGGTCATTATTAAAAACAAATTTTTTATTGGGGATTCGGTTCTATTTTATTTGGGGTCTTAGTTCATTCCATTGGGGCTTAATTCATTTTAAAAATTGGGGTGTTAGTTCACTATGATCTAAGTCCCCAAAATTTGGGGAATTAGTTCATTAAGGACTTAGTTCCTATTGTCCGCCCAGGTAGGAACTATGTTTTAAATCAGCTAAGTCCCCAAATAAAAAATGAACAATAAAAAATTAAGTCCCCAAAGTTTTATATGGAGGGCAACAACAACGATTTTTGGGGACTTATTTCAATTTTATTTGAATTTTCGGGGTCCAGGCTCATTTTTACATTTGGGGACTTAGTTCATAGCGAACTTACCCCCCAAACGTTGGGGATTTAGTTCATTTCTGTTTTGGGGACTTAGTTTATTGTAATATAATATTTTATATATTTCGTCCACTGCGACTTTTTATCTGAATTAAATTAAATTAAATTTTGCGAAGTATGTATTGAGAACAAAGTTTGACTTAAAAAAAGAAATATTTAACGTACCCTCTACAAATTTAAAGCTCTTGCTGATCATGATATATACATATTAATGTCTGAAAAAGTCACATTGTTATAAATTTATTTGCATTGTAGAAAAGGCGACTATTTCGGACTTTTATTGAGAATATATCGTCGTTCTACCTTCTAATAGCTATTATGTCCAAATTAATGATCTATTTTCGCTCGTATAAAACGAAAAATATTTTTATTTTTTTATTTCCATATCATATATGTAAATATTTTTGTTGATGAAGTTTTATTTTCATTTGTACAAAAATATAAAGGCCCTTATTATGAGTTGCAGTAAATGTTTATAAATTTTCTGTATAAAATGAATTTTCATATCAAAAGTTTTTGACAGTTATTTCCAATGCTTCGCAGTGCCATGTAATTGTGATAAACTTTTGTTTCGTTCCAATGTGTTTCATATGAAAAATATTGACATCATATTTCATTACTTTATTAAACGAGAATCAAACTACTATCGAAAGGTGGATTAGCTTTTCATTTCACCGTTTCAGAGAACAAGAATTGGTCCGCAGTAAAACCCAAAATGTGTCAACTGTGCCACAATTCCCATCACTGGCACATATTGCCTCATGTATACACTCCTGTTCAATTGATTAGACCCACATTATTGCTTAATTCACAAAACTTTTTAATTCACAATCTTTGTATCGAGTGTAGTATTGTAATTTAGTAGTGAAAGCTTGTTGTCATACATACATACATACATACATACATACATACATACATACATACATACATACATACATACATACATACATACATACATACATACATACATACATACATACATACATACATACATACATACATACATACATACATACATACATACATACATACATACATACATACATACATACATACATACATACATACATACATACATACATACATACATACATACATACATACATACATACATACATACATACATACATACATACATACATACATACATACATACATACATACATACATACATACATACATACATACATACATACATACATACATACATACATACATACATACATACATACATACATACATACATACATACATACATACATACATACATACATACATACATACATACATACATACATACATACATACATACATACATACATACATACATACATACATACATACATACATACATACATACATACATACATACATACATACATACATACATACATACATACATACATACATACATACATACATACATACATACATACATACATACATACATACATACATACATACATACATACATACATACATACATACATACATACATACATACATACATACATACATACATACATACATACATACATACATACATACATACATACATACATACATACATACATACATACATACATACATACATACATACATACATACATACATACATACATACATACATACATACATACATACATACATACATACATACATACATACATACATACATACATACATACATACATACATACATACATACATACATACATACATACATACATACATACATACATACATACATACATACATACATACATACATACATACATACATACATACATACATACATACATACATACATACATACATACATACATACATACATACATACATACATACATACATACATACATACATACATACATACATACATACATACATACATACATACATACATACATACATACATACATACATACATACATACATACATACATACATACATACATACATACATACATACATACATACATACATACATACATACATACATACATACATACATACATACATACATACATACATACATACATACATACATACATACATACATACATACATACATACATACATACATACATACATACATACATACATACATACATACATACATACATACATACATACATACATACATACATACATACATACATACATACATACATACATACATACATACATACATACATACATACATACATACATACATACATACATACATACATACATACATACATACATACATACATACATACATACATACATACATACATACATACATACATACATACATACATACATACATACATACATACATACATACATACATACATACATACATACATACATACATACATACATACATACATACATACATACATACATACATACATACATACATACATACATACATACATACATACATACATACATACATACATACATACATACATACATACATACATACATACATACATACATACATACATACATACATACATACATACATACATACATACATACATACATACATACATACATACATACATACATACATACATACATACATACATACATACATACATACATACATACATACATACATACATACATACATACATACATACATACATACATACATACATACATACATACATACATACATACATACATACATACATACATACATACATACATACATACATACATACATACATACATACATACATACATACATACATACATACATACATACATACATACATACATACATACATACATACATACATACATACATACATACATACATACATACATACATACATACATACATACATACATACATACATACATACATACATACATACATACATACATACATACATACATACATACATACATACATACATACATACATACATACATACATACATACATACATACATACATACATACATACATACATACATACATACATACATACATACATACATACATACATACATACATACATACATACATACATACATACATACATACATACATACATACATACATACATACATACATACATACATACATACATACATACATACATACATACATACATACATACATACATACATACATACATACATACATACATACATACATACATACATACATACATACATACATACATACATACATACATACATACATACATACATACATACATACATACATACATACATACATACATACATACATACATACATACATACATACATACATACATACATACATACATACATACATACATACATACATACATACATACATACATACATACATACATACATACATACATACATACATACATACATACATACATACATACATACATACATACATACATACATACATACATACATACATACATACATACATACATACATACATACATACATACATACATACATACATACATACATACATACATACATACATACATACATACATACATACATACATACATACATACATACATACATACATACATACATACATACATACATACATACATACATACATACATACATACATACATACATACATACATACATACATACATACATACATACATACATACATACATACATACATACATACATACATACATACATACATACATACATACATACATACATACATACATACATACATACATACATACATACATACATACATACATACATACATACATACATACATACATACATACATACATACATACATACATACATACATACATACATACATACATACATACATACATACATACATACATACATACATACATACATACATACATACATACATACATACATACATACATACATACATACATACATACATACATACATACATACATACATACATACATACATACATACATACATACATACATACATACATACATACATACATACATACATACATACATACATACATACATACATACATACATACATACATACATACATACATACATACATACATACATACATACATACATACATACATACATACATACATACATACATACATACATACATACATACATACATACATACATACATACATACATACATACATACATACATACATACATACATACATACATACATACATACATACATACATACATACATACATACATACATACATACATACATACATACATACATACATACATACATACATACATACATACATACATACATACATACATACATACATACATACATACATACATACATACATACATACATACATACATACATACATACATACATACATACATACATACATACATACATACATACATACATACATACATACATACATACATACATACATACATACATACATACATACATACATACATACATACATACATACATACATACATACATACATACATACATACATACATACATACATACATACATACATACATACATACATACATACATACATACATACATACATACATACATACATACATACATACATACATACATACATACATACATACATACATACATACATACATACATACATACATACATACATACATACATACATACATACATACATACATACATACATACATACATACATACATACATACATACATACATACATACATACATACATACATACATACATACATACATACATACATACATACATACATACATACATACATACATACATACATACATACATACATACATACATACATACATACATACATACATACATACATACATACATACATACATACATACATACATACATACATACATACATACATACATACATACATACATACATACATACATACATACATACATACATACATACATACATACATACATACATACATACATACATACATACATACATACATACATACATACATACATACATACATACATACATACATACATACATACATACATACATACATACATACATACATACATACATACATACATACATACATACATACATACATACATACATACATACATACATACATACATACATACATACATACATACATACATACATACATACATACATACATACATACATACATACATACATACATACATACATACATACATACATACATACATACATACATACATACATACATACATACATACATACATACATACATACATACATACATACATACATACATACATACATACATACATACATACATACATACATACATACATACATACATACATACATACATACATACATACATACATACATACATACATACATACATACATACATACATACATACATACATACATACATACATACATACATACATACATACATACATACATACATACATACATACATACATACATACATACATACATACATACATACATACATACATACATACATACATACATACATACATACATACATACATACATACATACATACATACATACATACATACATACATACATACATACATACATACATACATACATACATACATACATACATACATACATACATACATACATACATACATACATACATACATACATACATACATACATACATACATACATACATACATACATACATACATACATACATACATACATACATACATACATACATACATACATACATACATACATACATACATACATACATACATACATACATACATACATACATACATACATACATACATACATACATACATACATACATACATACATACATACATACATACATACATACATACATACATACATACATACATACATACATACATACATACATACATACATACATACATACATACATACATACATACATACATACATACATACATACATACATGCATACATACATACATACATACATACATACATACATACATACATGCATACATACATACATACATACATACATACATACATACATACATACATACATACATACATACATACATACATACATACATACATACATACATACATACATACATACATACATACATACATACATACATACATACATACATACATACATACATACATACATACATACATACATACATACATACATACATACATACATACATACATACATACATACATACATACATACATACATACATACATACATACATACATACATACATACATACATACATACATACATACATACATACATACATACATACATACATACATACATACATACATACATACATACATACATACATACATACATACATACATACATACATACATACATACATACATACATACATACATACATACATACATACATACATACATACATACATACATACATACATACATACATACATACATACATACATACATACATACATACATACATACATACATACATACATACATACATACATACATACATACATACATACATACATACATACATACATACATACATACATACATACATACATACATACATACATACATACATACATACATACATACATACATACATACATACATACATACATACATACATACATACATACATACATACATACATACATACATACATACATACATACATACATACATACATACATACATACATACATACATACATACATACATACATACATACATACATACATACATACATACATACATACATACATACATACATACATACATACATACATACATACATACATACATACATACATACATACATACATACATACATACATACATACATACATACATACATACATACATACATACATACATACATACATACATACATACATACATACATACATACATACATACATACATACATACATACATACATACATACATACATACATACATACATACATACATACATACATACATACATACATACATACATACATACATACATACATACATACATACATACATACATACATACATACATACATACATACATACATACATACATACATACATACATACATACATACATACATACATACATACATACATACATACATACATACATACATACATACATACATACATACATACATACATACATACATACATACATACATACATACATACATACATACATACATACATACATACATACATACATACATACATACATACATACATACATACATACATACATACATACATACATACATACATACATACATACATACATACATACATACATACATACATACATACATACATACATACATACATACATACATACATACATACATACATACATACATACATACATACATACATACATACATACATACATACATACATACATACATACATACATACATACATACATACATACATACATACATACATACATACATACATACATACATACATACATACATACATACATACATACATACATACATACATACATACATACATACATACATACATACATACATACATACATACATACATACATACATACATACATACATACATACATACATACATACATACATACATACATACATACATACATACATACATACATACATACATACATACATACATACATACATACATACATACATACATACATACATACATACATACATACATACATACATACATACATACATACATACATACATACATACATACATACATACATACATAC
The DNA here is from genome assembly GCA_956483635.1 of Panzeria rudis. Taxonomy (NCBI): domain Eukaryota; kingdom Metazoa; phylum Arthropoda; class Insecta; order Diptera; family Tachinidae; genus Panzeria; species Panzeria rudis. Next base: position 65,556 of record CATQFL010000150.1, read on the forward strand.
ATACATACATACATACATACATACATACATACATACATACATACATACATACATACATACATACATACATACATACATACATACATACATACATACATACATACATACATACATACATACATACATACATACATACATACATACATACATACATACATACATACATACATACATACATACATACATACATACATACATACATACATACATACATACATACATACATACATACATACATACATACATACATACATACATACATACATACATACATACATACATACATACATACATACATACATACATACATACATACATACATACATACATACATACATACATACATACATACATACATACATACATACATACATACATACATACATACATACATACATACATACATACATACATACATACATACATACATACATACATACATACATACATACATACATACATACATACATACATACATACATACATACATACATACATACATACATACATACATACATACATACATACATACATACATACATACATACATACATACATACATACATACATACATACATACATACATACATACATACATACATACATACATACATACATACATACATACATACATACATACATACATACATACATACATACATACATACATACATACATACATACATACATACATACATACATACATACATACATACATACATACATACATACATACATACATACATACATACATACATACATACATACATACATACATACATACATACATACATACATACATACATACATACATACATACATACATACATACATACATACATACATACATACATACATACATACATACATACATACATACATACATACATACATACATACATACATACATACATACATACATACATACATACATACATACATACATACATACATACATACATACATACATACATACATACATACATACATACATACATACATACATACATACATACATACATACATACATACATACATACATACATACATACATACATACATACATACATACATACATACATACATACATACATACATACATACATACATACATACATACATACATACATACATACATACATACATACATACATACATACATACATACATACATACATACATACATACATACATACATACATACATACATACATACATACATACATACATACATACATACATACATACATACATACATACATACATACATACATACATACATACATACATACATACATACATACATACATACATACATACATACATACATACATACATACATACATACATACATACATACATACATACATACATACATACATACATACATACATACATACATACATACATACATACATACATACATACATACATACATACATACATACATACATACATACATACATACATACATACATACATACATACATACATACATACATACATACATACATACATACATACATACATACATACATACATACATACATACATACATACATACATACATACATACATACATACATACATACATACATACATACATACATACATACATACATACATACATACATACATACATACATACATACATACATACATACATACATACATACATACATACATACATACATACATACATACATACATACATACATACATACATACATACATACATACATACATACATACATACATACATACATACATACATACATACATACATACATACATACATACATACATACATACATACATACATACATACATACATACATACATACATACATACATACATACATACATACATACATACATACATACATACATACATACATACATACATACATACATACATACATACATACATACATACATACATACATACATACATACATACATACATACATACATACATACATACATACATACATACATACATACATACATACATACATACATACATACATACATACATACATACATACATACATACATACATACATACATACATACATACATACATACATACATACATACATACATACATACATACATACATACATACATACATACATACATACATACATACATACATACATACATACATACATACATACATACATACATACATACATACATACATACATACATACATACATACATACATACATACATACATACATACATACATACATACATACATACATACATACATACATACATACATACATACATACATACATACATACATACATACATACATACATACATACATACATACATACATACATACATACATACATACATACATACATACATACATACATACATACATACATACATACATACATACATACATACATACATACATACATACATACATACATACATACATACATACATACATACATACATACATACATACATACATACATACATACATACATACATACATACATACATACATACATACATACATACATACATACATACATACATACATACATACATACATACATACATACATACATACATACATACATACATACATACATACATACATACATACATACATACATACATACATACATACATACATACATACATACATACATACATACATACATACATACATACATACATACATACATACATACATACATACATACATACATACATACATACATACATACATACATACATACATACATACATACATACATACATACATACATACATACATACATACATACATACATACATACATACATACATACATACATACATACATACATACATACATACATACATACATACATACATACATACATACATACATACATACATACATACATACATACATACATACATACATACATACATACATACATACATACATACATACATACATACATACATACATACATACATACATACATACATACATACATACATACATACATACATACATACATACATACATACATACATACATACATACATACATACATACATACATACATACATACATACATACATACATACATACATACATACATACATACATACATACATACATACATACATACATACATACATACATACATACATACATACATACATACATACATACATACATACATACATACATACATACATACATACATACATACATACATACATACATACATACATACATACATACATACATACATACATACATACATACATACATACATACATACATACATACATACATACATACATACATACATACATACATACATACATACATACATACATACATACATACATACATACATACATACATACATACATACATACATACATACATACATACATACATACATACATACATACATACATACATACATACATACATACATACATACATACATACATACATACATACATACATACATACATACATACATACATACATACATACATACATACATACATACATACATACATACATACATACATACATACATACATACATACATACATACATACATACATACATACATACATACATACATACATACATACATACATACATACATACATACATACATACATACATACATACATACATACATACATACATACATACATACATACATACATACATACATACATACATACATACATACATACATACATACATACATACATACATACATACATACATACATACATACATACATACATACATACATACATACATACATACATACATACATACATACATACATACATACATACATACATACATACATACATACATACATACATACATACATACATACATACATACATACATACATACATACATACATACATACATACATACATACATACATACATACATACATACATACATACATACATACATACATACATACATACATACATACATACATACATACATACATACATACATACATACATACATACATACATACATACATACATACATACATACATACATACATACATACATACATACATACATACATACATACATACATACATACATACATACATACATACATACATACATACATACATACATACATACATACATACATACATACATACATACATACATACATACATACATACATACATACATACATACATACATACATACATACATACATACATACATACATACATACATACATACATACATACATACATACATACATACATACATACATACATACATACATACATACATACATACATACATACATACATACATACATACATACATACATACATACATACATACATACATACATACATACATACATACATACATACATACATACATACATACATACATACATACA
>CATQFL010000150.1:75000-81944 GCA_956483635.1 Panzeria rudis
ATACATACATACATACATACATACATACATACATACATACATACATACATACATACATACATACATACATACATACATACATACATACATACATACATACATACATACATACATACATACATACATACATACATACATACATACATACATACATACATACATACATACATACATACATACATACATACATACATACATACATACATACATACATACATACATACATACATACATACATACATACATACATACATACATACATACATACATACATACATACATACATACATACATACATACATACATACATACATACATACATACATACATACATACATACATACATACATACATACATACATACATACATACATACATACATACATACATACATACATACATACATACATACATACATACATACATACATACATACATACATACATACATACATACATACATACATACATACATACATACATACATACATACATACATACATACATACATACATACATACATACATACATACATACATACATACATACATACATACATACATACATACATACATACATACATACATACATACATACATACATACATACATACATACATACATACATACATACATACATACATACATACATACATACATACATACATACATACATACATACATACATACATACATACATACATACATACATACATACATACATACATACATACATACATACATACATACATACATACATACATACATACATACATACATACATACATACATACATACATACATACATACATACATACATACATACATACATACATACATACATACATACATACATACATACATACATACATACATACATACATACATACATACATACATACATACATACATACATACATACATACATACATACATACATACATACATACATACATACATACATACATACATACATACATACATACATACATACATACATACATACATACATACATACATACATACATACATACATACATACATACATACATACATACATACATACATACATACATACATACATACATACATACATACATACATACATACATACATACATACATACATACATACATACATACATACATACATACATACATACATACATACATACATACATACATACATACATACATACATACATACATACATACATACATACATACATACATACATACATACATACATACATACATACATACATACATACATACATACATACATACATACATACATACATACATACATACATACATACATACATACATACATACATACATACATACATACATACATACATACATACATACATACATACATACATACATACATACATACATACATACATACATACATACATACATACATACATACATACATACATACATACATACATACATACATACATACATACATACATACATACATACATACATACATACATACATACATACATACATACATACATACATACATACATACATACATACATACATACATACATACATACATACATACATACATACATACATACATACATACATACATACATACATACATACATACATACATACATACATACATACATACATACATACATACATACATACATACATACATACATACATACATACATACATACATACATACATACATACATACATACATACATACATACATACATACATACATACATACATACATACATACATACATACATACATACATACATACATACATACATACATACATACATACATACATACATACATACATACATACATACATACATACATACATACATACATACATACATACATACATACATACATACATACATACATACATACATACATACATACATACATACATACATACATACATACATACATACATACATACATACATACATACATACATACATACATACATACATACATACATACATACATACATACATACATACATACATACATACATACATACATACATACATACATACATACATACATACATACATACATACATACATACATACATACATACATACATACATACATACATACATACATACATACATACATACATACATACATACATACATACATACATACATACATACATACATACATACATACATACATACATACATACATACATACATACATACATACATACATACATACATACATACATACATACATACATACATACATACATACATACATACATACATACATACATACATACATACATACATACATACATACATACATACATACATACATACATACATACATACATACATACATACATACATACATACATACATACATACATACATACATACATACATACATACATACATACATACATACATACATACATACATACATACATACATACATACATACATACATACATACATACATACATACATACATACATACATACATACATACATACATACATACATACATACATACATACATACATACATACATACATACATACATACATACATACATACATACATACATACATACATACATACATACATACATACATACATACATACATACATACATACATACATACATACATACATACATACATACATACATACATACATACATACATACATACATACATACATACATACATACATACATACATACATACATACATACATACATACATACATACATACATACATACATACATACATACATACATACATACATACATACATACATACATACATACATACATACATACATACATACATACATACATACATACATACATACATACATACATACATACATACATACATACATACATACATACATACATACATACATACATACATACATACATACATACATACATACATACATACATACATACATACATACATACATACATACATACATACATACATACATACATACATACATACATACATACATACATACATACATACATACATACATACATACATACATACATACATACATACATACATACATACATACATACATACATACATACATACATACATACATACATACATACATACATACATACATACATACATACATACATACATACATACATACATACATACATACATACATACATACATACATACATACATACATACATACATACATACATACATACATACATACATACATACATACATACATACATACATACATACATACATACATACATACATACATACATACATACATACATACATACATACATACATACATACATACATACATACATACATACATACATACATACATACATACATACATACATACATACATACATACATACATACATACATACATACATACATACATACATACATACATACATACATACATACATACATACATACATACATACATACATACATACATACATACATACATACATACATACATACATACATACATACATACATACATACATACATACATACATACATACATACATACATACATACATACATACATACATACATACATACATACATACATACATACATACATACATACATACATACATACATACATACATACATACATACATACATACATACATACATACATACATACATACATACATACATACATACATACATACATACATACATACATACATACATACATACATACATACATACATACATACATACATACATACATACATACATACATACATACATACATACATACATACATACATACATACATACATACATACATACATACATACATACATACATACATACATACATACATACATACATACATACATACATACATACATACATACATACATACATACATACATACATACATACATACATACATACATACATACATACATACATACATACATACATACATACATACATACATACATACATACATACATACATACATACATACATACATACATACATACATACATACATACATACATACATACATACATACATACATACATACATACATACATACATACATACATACATACATACATACATACATACATACATACATACATACATACATACATACATACATACATACATACATACATACATACATACATACATACATACATACATACATACATACATACATACATACATACATACATACATACATACATACATACATACATACATACATACATACATACATACATACATACATACATACATACATACATACATACATACATACATACATACATACATACATACATACATACATACATACATACATACATACATACATACATACATACATACATACATACATACATACATACATACATACATACATACATACATACATACATACATACATACATACATACATACATACATACATACATACATACATACATACATACATACATACATACATACATACATACATACATACATACATACATACATACATACATACATACATACATACATACATACATACATACATACATACATACATACATACATACATACATACATACATACATACATACATACATACATACATACATACATACATACATACATACATACATACATACATACATACATACATACATACATACATACATACATACATACATACATACATACATACATACATACATACATACATACATACATACATACATACATACATACATACATACATACATACATACATACATACATACATACATACATACATACATACATACATACATACATACATACATACATACATACATACATACATACATACATACATACATACATACATACATACACTACATACATACATACATACATACATACATACATACATACATACATACATACATACATACATACATACATACATACATACATACATACATACATACATACATACATACATACATACATACATACATACATACATACATACATACATACATACATACATACATACATACATACATACATACATACATACATACATACATACATACATACATACATACATACATACATACATACATACATACATACATACATACATACATACATACATACATACATACATACATACATACATACATACATACATACATACATACATACATACATACATACATACATACATACATACATACATACATACATACATACATACATACATACATACATACATACATACATACATACATACATACATACATACATACATACATACATACATACATACATACATACATACATACATACATACATACATACATACATACATACATACATACATACATACATACATACATACATACATACATACATACATACATACATACATACATACATACATACATACATACATACATACATACATACATACATACATACATACATACATACATACATACATACATACATACATACATACATACATACATACATACATACATACATACATACATACATACATACATACATACATACATACATACATACATACATACATACATACATACATACATACATACATACATACATACATACATACATACATACATACATACATACATACATACATACATACATACATACATACATACATACATACATACATACATACATACATACATACATACATACATACATACATACATACATACATACATACATACATACATACATACATACATACATACATACATACATACATACATACATACATACATACATACATACATACATACATACATACATACATACATACATACATACATACATACATACATACATACATACATACATACATACATACATACATACATACATACATACATACATACATACATACATACATACATACATACATACATACATACATACATACATACATACATACATACATACATACATACATACATACATACATACATACATACATACATACATACATACATACATACATACATACATACATACATACATACATACATACATACATACATACATACATACATACATACATACATACATACATACATACATACATACATACATACATACATACATACATACATACATACATACATACATACATACATACATACATACATACATACATACATACATACATACATACATACATACATACATACATACATACATACATACATACATACATACATACATACATACATACATACATACATACATACATACATACATACATACATACATACATACATACATACATACATACATACATACATACATACATACATACATACATACATACATACATACATACATACATACATACATACATACATCCAGCATTATTTCGGAAGAAGTATGGCCCAATGACTCCACCAGCCCATAGAGCACACCAAACAGTCAGTTTTTGTGGATGTAATGGCGTCTCAAGGGTCTCATGTGGATTCTCTTCACTCCAAATGCGGCAATTTTGCTTGTTGACGTAGCCATTCAACCAAAAATGAGCCTCATCACTGAACAAAATTTTGCGATTTTGCTTGCGGTAAACTTCGCGAACTGACCATTATTTTCGAAATAAATTTGCACGATTTGCAAGCGTTGTTCTTTTGTCAACCTGTTCATATTTGTTAAATAAATACCCGTGTTTTATTTTATTGCAATTCAACGAATCCTGTGAAAATAATAAAACCGTTTTTATGTAAAGGACTAAAAACGTAACAATATGCATATTTAATTAGCTTTATTCATTACAAAATTAATTCGGGTAGAAAGGCGCTGGAAAAAAATTAAATTTAAAGCAGGGAAAGGCAACCCACACTATTATATTTTGAGATTGAATGA